>PVKS010023278.1:0-32558 GCA_004027875.1 Aplodontia rufa
CCCATTCCGGAGGGATTTTCACTGAGTAAGGTGAGTACATTTCAAGGCCTTATACGGAATAAAATAGCAGGCATCAAGGCAGGGTGTGTGGTTCAGCAAGGGTGTCTGGGAACTAAAGTATCAAAGTTAACCAAGATGCTTTGATGGAAAATAGGGGCCTGATGAC
This sequence comes from Aplodontia rufa, assembly GCA_004027875.1. Taxonomy (NCBI): domain Eukaryota; kingdom Metazoa; phylum Chordata; class Mammalia; order Rodentia; family Aplodontiidae; genus Aplodontia; species Aplodontia rufa. Next base: position 167 of record PVKS010023278.1, read on the forward strand.
CTGGCTCCAAGGAAATAAGAACCTGCCTAAAACCAAGTTGTCAAAATAAAATCAAAGCTGAACACGTGAGGCCTAAAAATGTTGACAGATTTAATTTTCCTTCTGAGTTGCACACACCTGGGCACTTCCTGGCTTAATCCAGAAGCCAGAATACTAGAATCCTATGAGGACGATGGATTCAGAAGCAGGGCTAGAGAAGTTCCCAACTCTCTGCCACCTTGGAGAGACCCCACAAGCTTTTAAGTAAGTTTACATACACTCCTTGAATCTGGACGAAAGCTCAAGTGTGTTCAACTTGGTCGATTTTTTTCCTCTAAGCAGTTAACAAAAAAAAAAACAAAAACAAAATCCCCCTCAGCACTAGGGTTGGAATCAACACCAGTCTTGAAAACATAAGTAGCTTTGGCAGCACAGCACATAACATAAGCGAATCTCTGTCTATGTAGTTGGAATGTCTGTCTGTATCTCTGTCCATATCATAGAAATAAGGGGCAACAACAGTGTTTTAAGGAGGAAGTGATTTTCTCTTATGTGAGGGCTCTAGAGTCCTCCCCAGAATATTTTTTTTTTGGGTAAATACATTGGCTATCTTTTGAGTTTTTGACTTCTCTACTCTGAGTTACCAAATTTCTGAATTAATACTATCAATATCCAAGATATATTTAAGGCTCAGTTTGCTCAATCTTTCTGCTCTGAGTAAAAAAATAGGTAAGATTTTTTCTATGCCTTTTTGAATCCACTCCTTACTCCATTTTTAACTCAAATATCCCTAAAACTTTATTGTTGGCATGGGCAAATTACTCTCTTGTACCTCCATTTTTCTTATCTAGTAAATGTGCTTGGCAATGTATGCTGAACCCACTTCATAGTGATATGATAATGACAAATCAGATAATATAGCTGAAAATGATTTTAGAGCCTCCAGAAAGAAAATAATACGAGCCTTTCCAAGTATAAAATTCAGCCCCATGGTTAAGTCCAAACCACAATTGTTGTTTTCAAAACAAAGATTATAAATAGGGAAGAAAAATAAAAACATGTGCCTCATGGACTGGTATGTGAATATTAATGCACTGGTAGATTCAATGGAAAATCTTAACTCACCAGAAAGGGAAAGAGAAAAGAATCCCATACCTAAGCCATCGTGTGGGTGGATAGGATAGGTCTACTTTTGTAACTAATGAGCTGGGGGATTCTGATCACAACATTGCATGTTTATATATGAATGCTTTTTCTCCACCTTTTGTCATTTAAAGTTTCAATATAAGCCATGGTTTCAGTCCCGATTTGAAATGTAAATGATATCAGACATGAAATAAGCTTGTTAAACTTTGCATCACACCCTCTCAGGAGTCTGCATGCTTCATGAACCACTGCACTGCTGTTCAAAAAGTGCCCTTCTAATGAGGCCAATTCTGACTAATGCATATTCCAAGAATAATACTTGACCAAAATTGAATGCAATTCTCTCATACTTATTGTAATTTTCTATGACAGAGAGCAGAGGCTAAATTCAGTGAAAGTATTGTTTTTCTTCTAAGCTTGGGTCTGCCAAAATTTGTTTTTACTTCTCCCCCTACCCCCAGCCATCACTTTTGGAATGATGCGGTGGTCATGACCAAGGAGAAACTTGCTGGCATCTGCATGGTGCCAGTTTTCACCAGGTTCCTTCACCCCTTACATAGCTTTTTGGTATGGAACAGAAATATTCCTAAATGGAAGAATCATTAGCAAGAGCAATATCAAGAGCAGCCTTGAGATGAGGCTTCTGATATTCCATATGTACAGGGCACTTATCACGCCAAAAATGTAAAAGCCATTTGAGGTCTGCAGCTTCCTTTTCTTCTCAGAAGGAAGTGTGGCAGTGAGTCAAATTGATACAGGAATTTTAAATATGTGTGGTCACACGATGTTAGAGAAGATTATAAATTCAGCATTAGAAACCAAAAGAAAAAACAACAAGCCACAGGTACTATTCTCATATTATATTTGTTTGAGCTGTCAGGATAAAATACTAGAGAGAAATATTTTTATGACATGGAAACAGATCTGCTTTCCAAAATTATTTTCCAGTAACTTAAAGCTATGTATCATTGTGTAAACCTAAATGCTCCTATCCTTGTAGAATCAAACATTTATCTTATTAACTGGTGAAAGGATGCCTGTGTTAATGCCTGAGCTGTGAGGCACCAGAAAAGGGAGGCAGGCGCCTTCAGAGGAGTGGACCTCATGCCTTTGCAGATCATGAATCGGTTTAACGTGAGAGCAAGGCCTGCAGTTTAGACCCCAAACACACAGCACATTTCACTCTGTATGTGTATGTGTTTAAAAAATGAGAATCGTAATAAAGTCCAGCGGAAAAGATTATGAGGAGATTCAGTAGGCTGGATTCTTTTTACCCCAAAGCTAACTGCATGTTTTTCCTCACCATTCCCATTACCCATAGTCATGTCTCCAAAAGGTCTCCTGAAACAAATCTTTAAATTTCAGAACTGTTCCTATGAAGTATGTACGTATAACTCCATACACACAACCTACTATTACCATTGGACCTTGCTTCCCAGCCATGGAGCATAAATCAGGTGTCTACTCTCCTCTTTTGTCTATCATGTCCTTTGTAGGCCTGATTGATACAAGTGCCAAAACACTAGTGACTACCGACAGTCAACCTGCGTGGCTGTGGGACCACAGGAGAAGCACTGGAAGGTTAGTGAGAATGCTTTACTTACTTATCATGGCTGCTGATCCACACTCCTTGTCCTGGAACATTGAGAAGCCTCTTTGTCCCACTCAGGATTCAGGACACTTGGAGTGTCCAGAGCCACTTAGAGATATGTTACCTGGGACACCATGGCAGGATATTCAGAATCCTTTCAAAAGTGAAGACCAATGTGGGCAGTAATATGAGAGGACTACGCCTGTGACCTACAAATACTTATTAAAAGAAGGAAATAGATGACAGCTAACTTTTGTTAAAAGCCTTATAACTTACAAGTTGCTTCCACATTAATGATTGAATCTATACAATTTACCTGAGGTTTATTATTTTCTGTATTATTCAAATGTGGAAACTTGTGCACTAAGTATTTAGTTCATTCATCCAACAAATATTTATTGAGGTTTTGCTATGTGTCAGACACTATTTTAGGCATTAGGGGTAGAGCAGGAAACAACAGATGAATTCCTATATTCAGGAAGTTATGAATTCTAGGTAGGATAGGAGATAGACGATAGAACAAAACACAGGGAAGTATACACCATCTCAGATGGAGGTAAAGTGATGGAGAAAGTGATTGAGCACAATGATTAGTGAAAACAATTGGGGAAGGGAGAAGAGTTTCTATTTTATATAGGACAGTCAAAAAGTGCCTTGCTGAGAAGGTGGCATTAAGCAGATAGCTATGGAAGGTAAATGAACTAATCAGATGGATATATGGTACAGGGGTATTACTGGCAGCAAGTGCATAGAATCTGATGCAGAACATACTTAGTCTGATAGAGGAAATGCCAAGAGGCATGCATGGTTTATGCGGAATGCGCAAGTCTGGGAGTAGTTGGATATACAGTCAATGATGTAAAAAGCAATTCAATTCCTGCAGGGGCTTGGATTCTATTTTGAATAAAATGCAAACATGGATGTTATTCAAAATGTGTAACAGCATGTACAATACAGATACTAACCAATCAGCATAGGTATGTGACCTTTGCACCAAAGCAGAGTGCTACAGGCCCCTTGAAGTGCCAAGCGTGCTCCCTTAAGTTGGTGCATTATGGAGACACCGCCTGATGAATTCCAGAGAAATTTCAGGTGAAGAAGTGTGGGTTGTGGATATCTACCAAGAGACAGAAGGATTTTGATCCTCCTGCCCCCATTCCAGTGTGAGCCAGTTGGATATCAACTCTGATAAGGAAGCTTTCTTCATGGAAGAATGACATGATTGGAACCACTTTTTAAGTGATTGCTCTGACTGAAATGTTGAGACTAGATCCTGGAAAGTCAAGGGTAAAAATAATGAGACCAGCTAAGTAGCTACTGCAGTAATCCGGTGAGATGATGGTCATTTGAACAAAGCCAGTGGTGGAAGTGGTACAAGGTGTGACACTAAGAATAAATTTGCAAGTCAGAGTCAAGAGGATTTCCTGAGGGACATCCATCCGGAGTAAGAGTGAATGTGTCAAGCATGCCAGACAGGAGGACCTGGAAAACTGGGGTTCTTATCACCTGGGATAGGAAAGACTGGGGATGAAGTAGGACTGGAAATAAGAATAAAAACTTGATTTTTGTCATGTTGAGTTTGAGATGAGTTAAGATCATTGACACCCATTCTGCCCCAACTCAACAGCTCTGTGAGTTAAGCACCAAGTTACTCTCCTCTTTTCTCAGTTGCTTTAACTTGACTGAAATGTTGTACCTGTCACATAGCAAGCAAATAGCACCAAGAACTCAAAGTTTTTCAAGTTTTTCAAGTCTGAGTTGAATGTTCTTCCCAGGACAGTGAACAATGCTATAAGTAGATGATGAGAATTTTCTTTTCTGTGACCCATTCAAAAGCAAGGTTTAAATCAAAACTTTCAAATTCTAAGATTTAGGGAATCTGCTATAAAAGGAGAGAAAAGTTGAACCTTAAATCTACTTGAAAAATCAAGAGGGCCCCCTCCCCACACACTTAAAAAATAAAACAAAACTGAGGTGAGCCTAAGGCCAGCATGCTGATTGCATCAGAGAGACAAAGATGAAAAGAGGAGAGAGGAAAATGGGCAAGAGCCCTAAATCAGCACGTTAAAGAGGCTGGCCTGGGAGGTTTGTATTATCAGACATTAGTCAGAGAGGGACTGTTCTTTTGCTGGCTTAGAAGAAAACTGAAATAACACATTAATTTTAGGTCCTTTGATATTTTTTTCCTGGAGATATTTTGTTTTGATACATCAGACAACAGCCAAAGAGAAAGCCTCAGAAGACAGACATAATAAAAACAGCTGATGATCCATAGTCACTAAGCATAAGTTCCACTTTCTTAGTCTTGCCCAGCACAAATCAGCAGCTCACTGAGCAGTTACAGGGCATCCTGGAGGATTTCAAGAACAAGCCTCAATGGTTGAAAATCTCAGAATTGGGACTTCCTCTATAGCAACAGCTTGGAGACTTGTTTAAACTTAGGTGTTTCTGAAAAGGATGTTTTACAATTAGTTGGGAAATCACTGAGCTTGTTGAGGGGATTTATCAACAAAAAACCAAATAGCTCAGTATGAGAAACCTTCATTTTGGGCAAAAGGAGGGCTGGCTTCCAGTGGCTTAAAAACCAGGGTACCATGGTTTGTGCAAAGAAATGAGGGAAGAAACTGGAATATGCACTCATTCACTTAACCAGCACTTATTATCAAAAATCATAACTATAAAAACCAGAACCTGAAAGGAAGAGTGGGGAGACAGCGTGAAAAAGAAGATGCATTGCTCATCTTTTCTCACACAGTGTCAGAGATAATGTACCAAGCTAACACATCAATAAATATGAAGACACTGACAGAACAAATAAAAACAGGAATTGAAGGTTAAGAACGTGAGAAACACATCTTGTATTTTATATTCTTTTGTACTGTATGTCTTTTTAAGAAAATGCATGTACTTGTATATCATTTGAAATTTTAAATAAATGCATTAAAACTTTATAAAAATAAGGTTTTGGGGGTAAATGGTGATTAAGACACACAAATTCCATGGTTTTATAGAAACTTAAGAATTGAACACCCTCAAGCAAAGGAAGAGTAAAAAAGATCAACTAGAATACACTAAGAAGGGGGAGCTTAGATCTCTTTCCTGCTGGTGTCTCATTCTTCTGCCTTGGATCAAATTAGATTGAAGAAAGGATGTAACATTACCAGTGGGTAGACATTTTATAAGCTGTACAAAGGCAAGCTGTGCCTGACTCTGCCACGTTGCCTACCAGCCTCTCCTCTCTTCCTTTTCTCCTTCCTTGCTAGAGCAGGCTTTGAGCTCCTTTTCTCTGCAGAGACTGATCTGCCCACAGAAGATATGTAGGGTGAGAAGTGGGCACAGTGGAGGAAGTCAGCCCTTACTTTTACCTTTGATTCTACAACTCTGACCTGGCTGTGTACTTGCTCACCAGACTCCCCAGCAGGATCTTAAGTAAGATGTTTCAAAAATAAATTGCCAGAAGCAAAGGGGTTAATAAATTTAAACATGCTTGAGGTGAATCATTCACAGAACTTCAGACTTCAAACATGGGATCATTAAAACTATTAGTGTTGACTCTGAGTTCTCTCCTCCAAAAGCTGGGGGTGTCAGGCTACCTCTGTTTTAATAGCTCTGGCAACTCTTTCTTCACATAATTGGGTTCAGTGTATCCAGACTTTTCTGTCCTAAGCTAAGATTCCTGATGTGTGTTTAATTCCCTAGAAAAACCTCTGCCACTTAGTGGCCCATAAGTCAGTACCAACCCAGGATAATCAGCATAACTTTATAATTAAAGTTAGGCATGTTACTGAGGATAACACTGGTTTATATTTGTGCTCATGCATTCATGCTGTGCATTCAACAAAATTTAATTAGTATGCCAAAATTATATAAGAATATGGGATAAAATAATTCCTTGCTCTTAAGGAACACTTAGTCTGGTTAAAATCATAATAACTGCTTTAATAAGAATTTGTTGTAGAGTGATACTTTTCTACCTTTTGTGGTAAACTTACCTGTATTATTTATTGTTAGGTCTGTGCAGCTGGATGGGGGCAGGGCACCAGGCAGCCCACGCATGCTCACAATCAATCAGACCCTGACAGACAAGCCCCAATGGCATCTCACAATGCCTGATGACTGATGCAGCCCCCAGCCAATCCCCCAAAGGGCAAGGCCCCCAAACTTTCTCTGCCCACCCCAGACTACAAAGTCACTGCCCATCCATGGCCCTGTGCCACTTCCCCTGTCAGCCCTCACTATGGCTGTGCAGGTGAATCTGGCCTGGAAACAGCCAATCCCAATAAAACGTTTTGCTCAACCACTTTTAGGCCTAACTCCTTTTCAAAGTCCTGCACCTGAATTTACACCCTCATTCTGATTTTTACATTTATCATCAGCCTTTATGAATCAGGGAGGACAGATGCCACTCAAAGGGGATCAGAGTGTGCCACCCCCAAATATGTCACATTGCTATAAGAATTATTCTGAACTGAAGTCAATGGAGAAACGTAGATATAGGAAAAAGCTCTTAGACCTCCCAATTTGAATCTAAAAGCAGGGTGAAAAATTTCCTTCTTAAAGGTAACATAAATTTCCATTTCTAAAGGTGTCTCCTATACAAGAAAGAGGAGCATTATTTAATAGACAAGTCACCACTGGAACTTGTATCACAAATCCTACTATATAACTCATTTTCTACTCTTTATTTACCTCCTACAATTTATCATACCTAGAAACCCAAGGCCCTCCCCTCATTGACTTCTCCACATGTATTTCTCTGTTTAGATGATAAACCCTTGAATCCTGCTCTGGGTCCTCATTTCCTTCTATGAAGAATTCCATATGCATGTGCCATAAATCATTTCTACAATAAAACCTTTTTGAGAGCTTAATTTGCAGGGGCCCAGTTGTAGAGAATATAAGTAAACCACCTATGATGTAGGAAAAGTACATTTCATACAAGAAAACCCTGTGTTAAACTGCTTGTGGGAGTATAAGAAGAAATAATGATATACATTGAAGAGGTCAGACTCACAAAATTACATATTTCCAGTATCTTTCACCTTGAAAAACAAGGGTGCTTTGAATGAGTCATGCAGAAATACCAATCTGGGTATGAAGACATCAGAGATAAAGGCAGCCTAGAGATTATGTGTGCCTCTAGAAGTCATCATTTCCACTTAACACACTGCCAGCAATTTATATTATAATTCTCCTAAAAAGACTGTGGACATTTAATATATTGACTGTGTATTGGGGAAGAGGAAATAAAGAGATTTGGAGTGAAATTATTGAACATTGACTCTGAACTGATACTAAATCATGCTATCCAAAGTCAGTGAGGAGACTGATGGAGGTCAGAGGACCAATGCAATGTTGGCCTAAAACTGTCCCCAAATAGGCTGGCTGATGGTGCTCCAAGACTATCTCATATTTATTTTAAAAGTTCCAGAATATATAATTATAACATACATGCTCCCCAAAATCAGATGAAGCCCCATGTTGTGTTTCCTGACCCATAAAATGAGAATGATTATGCAAAGGAAGTCCAAATGGAAAACTCCAGAATTCCTCCCCCTACCAAAATATTAAACAAAAAGCAATACCACATTCCTGGAAGGAGTGTAAAAATTAGTAATGTCATCAAGGACTTGAATGATATAGGCATAGTAAATCCTAACATGCCTTTATTCAGATAACCTCTTAATACTGTTTATAAGATAGGCAGACTCTGGAAAATGACATTTTATGATCTTAAATTTGATAAAGTGATGACTAAAATTCTAGTTCTTGTCACAGATATATTTTCTTCACTGAAACAAATCAACACATCTTCTAGTGTCTCAGATTTAGTTATTAATCTGGTAAATATTTTGTTGCTTTGTTGTTTTGTCTGTTAGTAAAGACACCAGAAGTTTTGTGCTTTTAATGTGAGTGGCTCCAAATGGACATTCACTGTTCTGCCACTGTTAAAAGCTCTATACTCAGTCATTACTCAGGACCTTGATAATCTCCCCATTTCACAGTGAAAATTCTGTCCAAATACTTGAAGATATCCTAATTGAATGTGGCAAGTGACATAGTAATTACCCTGGAAAACTTCGTAAGACACCTATGCTACAGATGGGATACAAATCTCATTAAACCTCAGGGCCCTATGATAAAGTAACTGTTATCAGACTCATCCTTCTGTATAAACAATTATGAAACTGCACAAAGTACTTGAAACAATTATGTTCAGACACTGGGAAAGTAGGCAGCAAAAGACTGATCTCTAAAATTAGGAACAAATAATGAAGATTCAGGATTACTCTGGATTTCTGCCAAGAAGCATTTTCAAGCCTGCAACACAGAGCATGGTGGTCTTTTTGAATTGAAGAAACAGAAATCTGAATTTGGGTAGAATAAGCAACTGGGATTTGAAGGACTGAGTACTAAACAGAAGAAAGTTACAGGAGCAAAGAAGGAGAGAGAGAGAAAGAGAGGGTTTCTAGATCCTAACCATAGGTCCTCTTAAGTCTTTTGCTAATTAGAGGACTATGGATGAGTGGCCTGATCTCTGAGAGTGGCAAAGAAAAATATTGGGGAGATACAGGATAAACAATTCCCAGGGCTACATCAGGAAGGGGGACATTCATGTTCTGACCATCAGACCTCACCAAATGCTTGGAGCCCTCAGCAGAGACTTCAGAAGAGTCACATGATGTGGTAGAGCTAAACTAGCACTAAAGTAATGCCTATATTAACCATCCTAAAAGGAGCTTAAAAGAAGCCTAACATGATCACACTAATCCATAGTAACTCACTTGCCTACCAGAATAAAGTCCAAGAAAGTTTAAAGAAAATAAAGACTAGCACTCAACATAACATTTTTAATGTGTGACATACTATCAGAAAGAAAGAGGAAAAGCAAGGGAAAAAAACATACAAAAAAGTCAACAGAAATGGGACCAGAAATATCAGAGATGATGTAAGTAACACACAATGAATTTAAAACAACTACTAAAAATACAATGATAAAAATGGAAATACTTTTCAAAGGAAAACGAACTTCTAAAAATAAATAATAGAGTATCTATAATCAAATTTTTACTGGTTGCAATGGATTGAATGTTTGTCTTTCCTCCAAAGTTCAAGCATTAAAATTCCAACCTCTAGTGTGATAGTATTACAAAGTAAGGTCCTTGGGAAATAATGAGAGTGGAGCCCTCATGAACGAACTAATATCCTCATTGAAAGGGTTCTCAGAGAACTCTTGCTTGCTTTCCACCATGAAAGAATAAAATGAGAAGATAACAGTCTTCAATTTGGAAGACAGCCCTCAACAGAACCAGACTATTACGGTTTGAATGTGAGGTGTCCCCCAACAGCTCATATGTGACAATCAAGGAAGGCTGAGTTGAAATGATTGGGTTATAAGAGCCTTAATCCAATCAGTGAGTTAATCCCCTGAAAGGGATTAACTGGCAACTGAAGGCAGGTAGGGTGTGGCTGGAGGAGGTGGGTACACTGGGGGTGTGCGGTAGAGGTATATATTTTGTATCAGGGTGTGGAGTTTCTCTGTTTCCTGAAACCCTTCTGCCATGAAGTTGAGCCTCACTTTGAGCCCAGAGGAGTGGAGCTAGCCTACTAGCCTTCTATGGACTTAGATCTCTGAAACCATGAAGCCCTAAAATAAATTTTTCTTCCTAAAATTGTACTTGTCGGGTCTTCTAGTCGCAGCAATGAAAAAGCTGACTAAAACAGAAATTGGTACTGAGGACTGGGGTTGTTGCTGTGACTAACCTGACCATGTGGTTCAGAAGCTTTTGGGTTTTTTTGGTATTTGTGGGAGGAATTTTGGAAAGTTTAGTGACGGAAGCTGGAAAAGCTTTAGATTGTAAATGGAGCTTAATGGGCATTTCTGGTGAGAGCATAGAAGATGGGAATGCTGATAGGACTGTGGACAGTCAAGATGCTGTTCAAGAGGTTTCGGAGCAGAAGGAGGACTCATGGAATTAGGACTAGAGGCCATTTGTGTTATGTTCTGGCTAACAAGTGGTCTGCATTTTGCCTGTGTCTGGAGACTTTCTGTGAGATTGATTTTAAACACACTGGACTTCTTAATCTGGTGGAAGAAATTTCTAAGCAGCATAGTATTCAGGCAGTGGCATGCATGTTACTGCAGATTTAGCCAAGTTTATGGTGATATTCAAGACCAGAAAGCAGAGCAGAAGGATTACAAAAACTTGGACTTGAAAGGTGGGAGTAAAACTGGGGCCAAGGAAGTAGCAGTTGTTAAACACATTACTGCCACTAAAGAAGTGCTAAAGACTATGCCTGGAGACAATAAGGAAGATGACTGAAGGGCATCTCAGGAATTGGCACACCCAGTTCATGCTCAAAGGAGTAATAATTCCTTTGAGAAGAGACCAGAGGGGAACCCTGCTTGCACAGGGGGGCCTAGGAAAGTTTTTCAATGTGCTCAGCCACACAGGTACTCAGAGGCTGCTGCACCCTGGTCCCTGGAGGCTTGGCTCTGCTCTAGATGGCAGCAGACCTTGGCGGCAACCACATGGTGCTGGTTCTTCAGGATTGCAGGATGCTGGAGTTAGGGGGTCATGGAGGCTTCCACAGAGATTTTCAAAGGAAGGCCTGGAAGGCCAGGCGAAGTGCCCCAGAGTCAGACTCCCTGCAGGCAGCCCCTGAGAGGGTGATGTATGATGTGAGGAGGAAGCTAAAGCTGCAGTGGATCCCCAAGGTTAAGACACGTCAGTACCTTGCAACATCTGGCCAGGAGAGCTTCAGGAATTGAGCACAGAAAAGTGAACAGAGAGGCTATATGGGCTGCAAGGCCCACAGCAAGGCCATAGGGGTGGAGCCACACAAGCCTTTTGGAGAGAGAACATCATGATGCCATGTGCTTCGGAAGCCGGACATGGAACTATAGGACTTGCATGCCCAGCTGGATTTCAGACTTGCTTTGGTCCCATCCCTTCTTTCTATTCCCCTATTTTCATGATGGAAATATTCAATATGGGCCTTCATGTATTAGACATATGTAACTTGATTTGATTTTTGACAGGAGCTCACACTGAGAGTTTGCCTTGAATCTCAGTGGAAACTTTGGACTTGAACTTTTGGGCAATCTTGGAACTGTTAAGACTATGGGGACTCTTGGAAATGGATTAAATGTATTTTTTGTCTTTGTTTTTAATTTTTTATTAAGGAGTTGAATTACTGTATAACCATAAATGCATATAAAGTAACAATATCATATGCATTTGTTCTTAAATCAGAATTACCCCCACATTGCCCACACTCTTCTTCTATATTTTGCCCCTACAAGTGATATAAATACTTAGATTGTGAATTTTCCAGAATTAAATAATTGCATAAGTATTATCTGGATTCTCAGGGAATGTAAAGAGTATGCTACATTGTTGATTGTCTCCCTAGATCCATATCTTCCCTCCCTCCCCTCCACCAGATATCTACGGTTGCCCTAGATTATGTGTTGCTATGCCTTTGCTGGTTCTAATACATGAGTTTGACAACCTTTCGCCCAAGCCTCGGTCTAAATGCATTGTATATCGTGAGATAGTCATGAGTTTTGGGGGGGGGCCAGGTGCAGAATGTTATGGTTTGGATGAAAAGTGTCCCCCAAAGCTCATGTGTAACAATTCAGGAAGGCTGAGATGAAATGATTTGGTTATAAAACCCTTAACCCAATAGGTGAGTTAAGGGATTAGCTGTCAACTGAAGACAGGCAGGGTGTGGCTGGGGGAGGTGGGTCACTGGGGGCATGCCTTCAGAATGCATATTTTGTATCTGGCATGGAGTTTCTTGCTCTACTTCCTGGAGCCATGTCTTGACCTGCTTCCCTCTGTCACACCCTTCTGACATGATGTTCAGCCTCACCTCAAGCCCCAAGGAATACAGCTGGTTGCTTATGGACTAAGTAAGACCTCTGAAACCGTGAGACTCAAATAAACTTTTCATTCCTAAAATTGTTCTTGTAAGGTCTTTTAGTGGCAGCAATGAAAAAGCTGACTAAAATACAAACCATGATGAAACCTTCATCTCAGAGTTTCAGCCTTCAGAGTTATGAAAAATAAATTTCTGATATTTGTGAACCATTCAATTTACGGTTATACAGCAGCCCAAACTTACTAAGATAAAAATTGGTGTCAAGAATGGGGTGCTGGGGTTGGAGCAGTGGCTTACTGGTTACCACACTTGCCTGGCATGCACAAGTACATGAGTTTGAACCCCAGCACCATGTACATAACTAAGTGTAGAAACAATGAAAGCCACATGAAAAAAATAAATAAAATTGATTCTCTTTCTCTCTCTCACTCTCCCTCTCTTTCAAAAAAGAAACAAAAGAAAAGAAAAAGAAAAAATGTAGATATGGGTTTGGAACCTGGAGAGTAGGCTAAGGCTTGAAGAGTTTTGAGGTGCAAGCTAGATAAAGCCTAGATTTCCACATGTATAGTTTTAAAGACAATTCTGGTGAGGCCTCAGAGAGAAAAGAGAGAGCTATAGAGAAAGCTGCTGGCTTCTGAGAGAATACCTATGCAATCACAAATGCTGGCAGAAATACAGATGGTAGAGGCTATTCTGATGAGATATCAAATGGAAATGAGGAACATATTATTGTAATTGAAAGAAAGGTAATATTTATTATATAAATGGCAAACAACTTGGCTGAATTGTTTTCATTTAGCATTTTATGGAAGATGGAATTTATGAGCAATTTTAGCTCAAGAGAGATCTAAAAAAAAAAAACAGTGTTAGAGGTGTAGCTTGGTTCCTTTAACTGCTTATAGTAAAATGTGAGCAGGGAGAAATAATTTAAAGATAAAATTGATAAACAAAAAGAACCAGAACTTAAAAGAGTTGGAAAATTTTCCACCTATATACTGGAAAAAAATGTGAGAAAGTATATTTGGAAGAGAATACTAAGGGTAAAGCCAAGTGACCATTTGATGAGAAGATTCATATGGATTTGAGCCATGGATTTAACCATCTCTCTCTCTCTCTCTCTCTCTCTATATATATATATATATATAAAGAGAGATGAGTTTACACCAACAAAAACACTTCTAGTTAGAATTAATGGAAACAAAGCCTTAGCAGTATTGGGTGACTGAATATACGTGTATTAAGTCCCCAAAAGACAAGAGAATGGAACAAAAAGACATTTAAGAAATAATGAACAAAATTTTCCAAATTTATTGTGAACTCTGAATCCACATATCCAAGAAGCCCAGAATATTCAAACAAGGTAAACACAAAGAAAACCACACCAAGACATATCATAATCAAGTTGGTAAAAACCCAGTAATAAAGAGAAAAGGTTAAATTCATTCAGAGGTAGGGAAAAGACACATTACTTATAGAGGAACAAAGGTAATAACTTGAGCTGACTTCTCATTTTTAAAAAATGCAATTGGGGTGACAATGTAATAATATTTTTTGAAAATACATCAAAAAGAAAAGTCAGTTCCACAATCAGTTAAACAATCCATTAAAAATGAAAAAAGGAAAAAAAAACTTTTTCCGCAAAGTTAAGAGGAAATGTTACCAGCAGACCTGCATTCTAAGAAATATTGAAAGAAGTTATTTAGGCTAAAGGAAAAACTCATACAAAAACTCAAATTTACTTAGAGGAAAAACAGTAGAAAAACTTAAAATATATGAGTAAATATGAAACATTTATCTTAATTTTGATTTTTGTAAAAAAATTAATCAAAAGATGAACTTAACAAGTGTAATATTATCATTTCTGTTGATATAAAAAATAGTTGAGAATATATCTATATTATATAGCGTGAGTACACGGGTGCTATATAAGAGAAGAGGTTTATTAAGCCCACAGTTTTGAAAGCTGAAAGTCCAACGTTGGGCAGCCTCATCTGTTTAGCCTCTGGTGAGTGCCTCATGGCAGGTGACATTACAATAGAGGGGCCATGTATGGAAAAGATCATATGGTGAGACAGGAAACCAGAGATTCAAGGGCCAGGCATTCTCTTTTTATAACTCACTCTTTCAGGAACTAACCAGGGTCATAAAAGAAGTACATTAATCCTTTACAAAGGCAGTGCTCCCAAAGACTTGATTACCTTACACTGGCCCTATTTCTAACACTACCATACTGGGGACCAAGGTTCCTGTTCATGAACCTTTAAGGGACATTCTCAAACCATACCTAAACCTTAACAACATGGTTTTAGAGGATTATAGCATACATAGAAAAAAAGTATCAAAATAATCATATTTAAAAGGGAGAAAATGGAAGTATACTATTTTGAGATTCCTAAATTACACACGAAGTGGTATAATCTTATTTAAAAGTATATTGTGATAGATTTAAGATGTATATTTTAAACCCAGGGCAACAACTAAAAAAATAAGGCAAAGAAAAATAGCATGAAAAAGGCAGAGAGTGAGAGAGAAAGAGAAAGAGAGAGAGAGAGAGAGATGATATATTTAAAACTAACCATATTGTTAATTATGTTACATGTAAGTAGACTAACAATACCAATTGTTAAAGCAGTGATTTTTTAAACTAAATAAGCATATCCAAACTGTATTCTGTCTTTCAGAAACTCACTTGAAATATAAAGACAGGGATAGATTTAAAGTAAAAGGATGGTAAGTGATATGATATGAAAATAATAATTATAAGAAAACTGTAATGGCTATATCAGATATATTAGATTTAAAAATTATCAAAGATAGAGAATGATTTTTTTTAAAGAGAGAGGGACAGTGAGAGAGAGACAGATACAGAGAGAGAATCAACTCTATTTAGTTTTTCATGTGACTTTCATTGCCCCGACACTGTTGTATACATGGCACTCAGGTTCAAACCTGCGGACTTGTGCCAGGGGAGCATCGTAACTGCTGAGCCACTGTTCCAGCCCCAGAGAAGGGTATTTCATTATAAAAGTAGGTTAAGTCATAAAGAAGGATTAATAAGCCCAATATGTGTAAGTGATTTCAGAGCTTTAAAATACATGAAACAAAAACTAACAAAATTGAGATAGACAAATCAGTAATAATAACTGGAAACTTCAATGTTATTCTCTCAGAAATTTAGAAAATAAATACTTTCCCTCAGAAAAAAGACAGAAAGGGCTGGCGCAGTGGCTCAGCAGTTACGGTGCTTGCCTGGCACACGCGAGTACACGGGTTCAAACTCCAGCACCCATTTATACAACTAAGTGTCAGAGCAATGAAAGCCATGTGAAAAACTCAACAAAAATTGATTCTCTCTGTCTCTCTCTCTCACTGTCCTTCTCTCTTAAAAAAAGAAAAGAAAAAAGACAGAAATGTACATTCTCACCATTTCTATTCAAGATTGTATTGGAGGTTCTAATCAGTGTAACAAGGTAAGAAAAATTGAAGTCATAAATATTCAAAAGGAAGCAATAAAATCTTTATTTGAATGATTAAGTAGAAAGCAGAAAGAATAAAAAATATTTTGCTAGAACCACTTCAAATTCTGAATAAATAAACTAAAAAGGAAAGAAAGGTGGGAGCTGGAAGGAAATTGATGAAAATAGAAGGGAGACCAGTAGAACAGAGGAAGGGGACAAGAGGGTGGGAAGAGGGGCAGGCAAGGGGAAGCACTGGGAACGAAACTGAACAAATTATATTGTTATATTTGCGTTCATGTATGAATATTATAATAATGAATCCCATTGTAATATATAATTATAATGTGCCAGTATGGCTGCTCTGGAAAGCAGTGTGGAGATTTCAAAAAATTAGAGATGGATTCATCCTACGACCCAGCTATTCTTCTGTGTATTTTCCCAGAGGAGCTAGAATCAGCAATTACAGTGACACAGCAAAATCAATGTTCATAGCAGCTCAATTTTGGAATACCTAAATTATGGAAGCAACCCAGATACCCCAATAGCTAAATTATGAAATCAACTCAGATGCCCTTCCTGGATGAATGAATCCAAAAGCTCTGGTATGTATATGTAATGGAGTTCTACTCAGCTATTAGAAACAACAATATTACGACCTTTGAAGGTATATGGATGGCAATGGAAGAGATCGTGCTGAGCAAAATTAGACAAACCCAAAAACTCAAGGGAGAAAAGTTTTCCATTTGTGGAGGCTAGAACAAAATGCAGGCTTGGGTGAAATATAGTCAAGCTTATGTGTTAGCCCCACCAAAGTCAAAGCCACACATAATCTACGGGAACCATAGATATGTAGGAAAAGGAGAGAAGGAGGGAAGAGAGTGAGGGATCTTAGGGGGGAGAAGCAACAATGTAGCTTACTCTTTACTCATCTGAGAAAATGAATAATACTTGTGTAATAATTTAATTTTGAATAAAATAAATAAATTTTTGAAAAATATTTTAAAAATTTAATAAAAAGGAATTGACCCAGCATGGTGGCATACTCCTGTAATCCCAGTTACTCAGGAGCCTGAGACAGCAAGATTGTAAATTTCAGGCCAGCTTAGGCAATTTGATGAGACCCTGCCTTTAAAAAAAAAAGAAAAGGAGAAAGAAAAGAAGGAAAAATCTAAATTTCAGTCTCACTGAAATTTTTATCAGTACAATGTGAAAGGTGAGTTGTTCTGTGTGGTCCCTGTAAACACTAAAATGCCCATCCTTTAAGTGTTTAAGGAAGGCAGGTTGATTAGTTACTTAATTCTCTAATTCTACTTCAGAATCTGACTCTTTCCAGCTCTTTCTCAATAATTTGCCTGTTTGCTCTGTTTGCTTAGCTTTTTTTGTTATTGTCATTTCATTGTGGAAGTCCTCTGTATATTTTGGGTATTAGTCTCTTATTAGGTATACGGTTTGCAAATATTTCCTCTCATTCTGCAGACTGCCATTTCACTTTGTTGGTAGGTTTCTTTGCTGTGTAGACATTTTTAGTTTGATGCAGTTCTACTTGCCTATTTTTGGTTTTGTTGCTTGTGTTTTTGGAGGGATGTCCAAGAAATCATTACTAACCCCACTGGTATCGAGCCTTTTCCTTGCTTTTTTTTTTAAGTGTTACAAAGTTTCATTTTGAGTTAATTTTGTGTATGGTCTAAGATAGAAGTACAATCTCATTCTTTGTCATGTGGATATCAAGGTTTTCCAAGAACATTTTTGAAGATATTGCTCTTCACTTATTATATATTCTTGGCACCCTTGTTGACTGTATATACATGGATTTATATCTGGGTTCCATATTCTGTTCCATTGGCTATTGTCTGTTTTTATACCAATAACACACTGTTGTAAATACTACAGCTTTGAAATACATTTTACAATTAGAAATTATGATACCTCCAGCTTTGTTCTCCTTTCTCAAGATTGCTTTGGCTATTCACAGTCTCCTGTAGTTTCATGTAAATGAAGGATTGCTTTTTTCTGTTTCTTTAAAAGAAAAATTCATTGGAATTTAGGTACAAATTACAAAAAATCTATAGATCTATTTGAGTAGTATAGACATTTTAGCAATATTAAGTCTTCCAATCCATGAGCAAGGATGTCTTTCCATTCATTTGTCTTTTTAAATATATTTCATCAACAATTTGTAATTTTCAGTGTACAAGTCTTTCACTTCCTTGGTTAAATTTATTACTAAGTATTTCATTCTTTTTGATGCTATTGTAAAAAGATTGTTTTCTTAATTTCCTTAGATAGTTCATTATTAGTGTATAGAATGCAAGTGATTTATGTATGCTGATTTTGTATCTTACAACTTTTCTATATTTGTTTTAATAAGTTTTGTGTGTGGGTGTAGTATTTCGGGTTTTTCAAAACTAAGTTTATATTATCTACAAACAGATAACTTTCTCCATCAATTCCTATTCAGATGCCTTTCATTTCTTTATCTTGTCTAATATCGCTGACTAGGACTTCCAATAGCACATTGAATAGAAGTTACAAGATCTTGATCTTGAGAAAAAGTTTTTAGCTTTTCTTAAATTAGCTGTGGACTTTGTATACATGGCCTTTCTTAGATTGCGGTAAACTCCTATTTCTAGTTTGTTGAGGAGTTTTATTATGGAAGAATGTTGAATTTCCTTGACTGAATTTTCTATATCTACTAAGATGCTAATGTGACCTTTATTCTTAAATCTGTTAATCTCAGGTAGTACATTAATTCATTTGCATATATTAAACCATCCTTGCATCCCCAAATAAATCCCACTTGGCCATGCTGTATAACCATTTTGATGAGATGCTGAGACAGGTTGCTAACACTTTCTTGAGGATTTTTGCATCTATGTTCATCACATAGATGAACATAGATTGGTCTATAATTTTCTTTTCTTGTATTTTTTTGTCTGGCTTTATTATCAGGGTAACACTGGTTTCAAAAAATGAGTTTTGAAATGTTTTCTCCTCTTCATTTTTTTTTTCTTTTGAAAGCGTTCAGGAAGAATTTGGTGTTAATTCTTTAAATGTTTTGCGGAATACACAGTAAAACCATTTGGTTCTAGTCTTTACTTTCTTGCATACAACCTATCAAGACTGAATCATGAAAAAATAGAAAACTTGACCAGACTATAAGGAATAACAAAATTGAATTAGTAATCAAAATCCTCCCAACAAAGAACCAGATGGCTTTATTAGTCACTATATTAGAGTTCTATTGCTGTGTACTCAATTACCACAAATTATGGTGGGTTTTGGCTCACACCAACCCAATTTATTATCTAGAAACTTCTGTGGATTGGGAATTTGGCATGTTTTAGTTGGGTCTTCTGTTCAGAGTCTAATAAATTCCAAATCAAGGTATTAACTGAGACTGTGATCTCATCTGAGGATCAGGATCCTCTCGTGTGCTCACCATCAGTTGGTATTCAGTTCCTTGTGGGCACAGGACTGAGATTCACACTTTCTTATTGGCTATCAGCCAGGAACCACTCTCAAATCCTAAAAGCCACCTGCTATTTCCTTCCACTAGGCTCACAAAAATGTTTGCTTCTTCAAGGCTAGTAGGAAAGCACTTCACTTTCTTCATATCTCTCATGCCAGTCTGCTAAGGTATCTTAATTAACATAACATGATCATAGTAATGATCATCCCAGGTCCAGTGCATGCAAGAAATTAGGGAAGTGACTATTTCATCATATTTGCACTTACCCTGTTATCTTAGTATTTAGTCCATCCAGAAATAACACAAAAGATATGGATTTGAGGAGATGAATAGAATATGGAGAGATGAAGCAGAAAAGGAAAAGAATGTTAAACAAGGGAACAAAGTAAAGTATTAGATGCATGTTGTGGGGCTGAGAGAAGGGTGAAGTTGGCATAGAAAAGCAACAAGTCAAATGGAGTAGAACATTTATGCTAGAGATGGTGGGAAACAGAATTATAATTGGAGAATGAATTCAGATACTGCGAACTTTTATCACTGTACCAAGAAATGTGCTCTTCAATAGAAAAGCATAAGGAAAATGGTATATAGATTTTTAGTAGGGAGAAAGATACAACAAAAGATATATTTTCACATGATAAGACAAATGAATAAAATTCAGAAATAATTACTATAGCTAGAAATCATGATTCTAATATGAGTGGTAGGTATTTAGCTAACCTTGGGACTAGAAAGAAATGAGAAATCTGAGACTTTTTAAGGAAATTCTGTGACAGTTTTGTTCCTTCTGTATAAAATCTTTCTCAACTCACATTGATCATGATTTTATAACTTTGCTTAAATAGTTTTGTCTAAGAACCAGTATCTGCTTATTCATTGTCCTGGATAATTAATCATAAAAACGCCTGCTACTTATGGAATGCTATTTAATTTTCACAACAATCCTACAAATGTTTCATATCCATCATTCTGATGATAAAATGGAAATATGGAGAGGTTAACTAATTCAAGCAGCTAGTCTGTGTAAAGTCCTCAATTAAATCCAGGCCTTTCTCCCTCCTTCTTACCATTATGTACTGTTTTTAGAAACTATTAAGTCTACTAAGTACATAAAAAGCAGTGAACAGACTTGTTTTATTTATGTTTGCTACAATTTAATATTCTTTTGTCTCAAGGATCCTTAGAATGCCATTCAGAGAAGGATCAAAAGTACAAGGCTGTATACACTTACTAAATTGATATTGAAAATGGAGATAGTTATCCTAATGATTTTAGCCTACAATATCTTAAATCATATTACCGGTGCTTATGAGATGATGTTCTTAAAAGACCAAACAGGAGGCCTGACTCAGGGAAATTCCACAATAAATATCAATTTCCCTTCCTCTTTTCCCTCTCTTCTGCTTGTTAGTCCTGTCTTACATTAATAAATTGGGATCAATCTATTTAATGCTGTTTTGAGGTGGATCACATTCATGTGGAAAGAACAAGGAGTGAGTTCACCAAATTCACATGCCCCCAAAGAGGCCATGAGAAAGAAACTGAAAGGAGATTATACAGTTTTTGGAAAGGGTGGGGGCTGGCAAAGATGAGGTTTGTGGGGACAGGAAACTTATGTCAAGAAAGGGAAACGCATGGGCTGACTGTCAATAACCTTTCATAGTGACCTTAGAGTATGAAACAATCTGTGGTTTGATTTACCCAGATAATTACATTGGTTCTGCATTTGGCGTATCAGAGGACTAAAAGTTGTGGTTCTGCTGCGGACTGAACTGCCCTTTGGAAATTGACTTTTCTCCCTGAATGAACTGCACAGCAGTTCAGTCCCAACCGCAGCCGAAGGAGACCCCTCTGCTCTTTTACTAGGTAACAAGTTCAGACTTAGCCTTTGGGTATCAGTTCATCTCCAAACACTCAGAATGTCTTCTTCATGAATTAAGAGCATTAGGCAAGAGAGCCACTAGAAGGTTCAAGCATGATTGAGTCTATGTTTTCCCACCCATTTTTAACATCTCTATTATTTCAACTAAAATCTCAATTTTTAGTTTTATTAAAAGAGGGGAAAGAAGAAGAAATAGAAGACACAAATTTGCTTCTCAGGCAGGTTAATACAAGCTCCTCCTCAGCCCTCTATTCTTGATTTAAGGAACATTCTCAGAGGGAGAGCAAAGGCGTTTGGGGTTGTATGGAAAATTTGACTCAATCCAAAAACCCAGCCAACACCACAAAATGGATTGGAGTCAAATCAGATAAATAGGAAAAGGAAAGAATACAAAATATCTTTGAATGACAGTATCAAAAAGGTTGAAAAGCTTAGTAGAATTTGATTCACAGTACACAGACCCCAGGTTAGCTTCATCTTCCCAAGGTGCCTATAAGCATCTTTGATTAAATGATGCTTCCTTTCCTGTGCCACTAGAACTGTAATAAAATGCTCACAAACATATACATTCCTCTTGGGTTTGGTTTCTGGAATTACCAACAATAATGTCTGAGAAATCACCCAAATCTCCTAGTGTATTATTCATGTAACCTAGCGATCTTATAAAAACAAAATGTACAAGACTGTAGTGCCAGTCAGCATGTGAAAATATCTGGCTACGATCTGTTTTTACTTCTTTGATAAACCATATTGTATTTTTGCCATAATGGAAAAGAATTAGTAAGGCTTACCGAATAAACAGCAGCTGCCCTAGAGACATTGACCCTTGTATTGTAAAAACCAAGAAATCAATCCTGAATAGAAATGGGGGTCTTTGACAGACTAATAGAAAGCAAATTTCAAGGTCAATAACCATTAAAAGATGAGGGTCAGATGAGGATTTGAGTTAGTGATACATTTGGATACTTTCTATTTTAAGGATCCCTAAATATAGATGCTTATACGCAGCTCATCCAACTTTTTATCAAAATCTTTACTCTGCAAAATTATATTCTTATAGGACTTTTTGCCTGTGTTTGGCCTGTAAATGATGTTGTTTATAATAATATATCTTGAAATGCAGAAATGTATTCAAAGAGGGGCAAAATTGAATCAGATCCTTTCAATCTTCAAAAAAATATTTGGTTTAGTGAGTATTTTGAGGGAAGGCTCAAAGAGTAGGGGCAAGATACACTTTGAAAAATCTGAATAAGTTTTCCTTCCTTATCCTTTGCCAAAAAATTGGCATTGGTATTTTTCAAACAAAAGCTTTACTATATATTGGATAAGTTAAGAAAAGAGAGTGAGATAAAAATCAAGCTTAGCTTCGAATCTAACTTTTGTGGGGGAACATAAGCACTTAATTAGTATCTAGACATTGTCAGAAAAAAAGTAAAAAAGAAAAGAAGTAAAGAAAGAGATACACATTAGCCCTGATGCTCTCTGAGTTATATCACCTCTCTGAACCAATACCCAACCTGAATTACCAACACTATGCCCTCTTTGGCAAAGTCTATGGTTTGAATCAGCTTTTCTGTATCTCTTTATGAGTAACCTGTTTTCTTGACCACTAAAGTCTGTTCTGAGCTCCTGATTCAACACCTCAATACATTAATCCACAAAACCTGTAATTGATACCAACACAGCGTTATCATAAGGTGATAAGCCTCCAACTTTATTTTCTTTCGTCATTCATAATGAGGAAGTTCTTGCTTCCGAGATAATTAAAGGTTGGCAGATTTATAAGAAGGCTTGCTTTGCCACTTTTGTCTTTATATGGTTTCTTTTCAGATTCTTTTCCTTTAATAACTGGCTTAACACCTTTATATAATAAAAAGGTCAGATAGGCTCCACACAAAGCACCCATAATAGCTGGCAGCCTGTCCAAGTGCTATTAGCCATCATTCAGCTAAGCAGAAGTGTTGGAGCATGTAGGAACAAAGAGACAACGGAGCATTTCTAGGAGCTCATCAGTGAGAGAGCAAAGGAGAAAAGAAGGGTACAGAAAGACAGAGAATACAGCAAGTCAAACCACCCAGAAAGAGCAGCATCTTTCCTTTTGAAGTAGGTAACTGGCCTCTTTGCAATACCAGGAGATTATTCTGGAGAAATAAATGCTTTACTGGGGATAAAAAAATGCAGTTATGGGGGACAGGTTCAGACAATGCATAGAACAGAACAACATGGCTTATGCATTCACTGCTATTTTTCAGCATCAATATCAATGCAAAGCAGTCAATTAAAACCTATAAAAGTCCAATTAATTTTTAAGGAGCCCAGTACAAAAAGACAAACCATAGTCACTTGAAAATGTATATACACATTCTAGTTTATCTGGCTTTTTATTATGTAATATTAGGTTGAACTATAAGAAATTGCCAATGTTGATCATTTTCAACTTACAAAAGCAGCAATTTCATATGTTTCTATGTATGTTCATAAATAGATTGGTGTAAATATTTCCTTTGGACTTGAAAATCAGTCTAGTCCTGTGGATTTTTCAGATTCAGTGCATTTAAAAGCTAAACATTAAGATATTTGTGTTTCTCCTTTTCCTAGAGTATCTCTCTTTCCCATTTCCATGGATATCAAGTGGCTTCACATACAAAGCTGTGGGGAGATTAACTCTCAACTTAATGTAAAATTAAGGATGCTATGTCTAGTTAAGACAGTAAACTTTGAACAGGGAATACTCCATGTTCTCCATTCCCAACCCTTATATCTTGTCCTAGCCAATCTGCCAGCAAATGTTAGTGCTTGGTCCTAAGACTGAGTGGGGAAAAATTGCTCAGCTCTGAGAATATAATTACTAGTGTCTTCCTGGTGTCAGAGGAGCATGATTTCTTCTGCAATGCCTTTTTCCTGGGTAACAGAGGGAAGAGTACGAGAGTATCTGAGTCAGAAAACCTCATACTCTCTCCAGAGCTTGGTGCCTTTATGAGGGGTTGGACCACATGATTGAAGAGTTCCCTTCTTGCTTCAAACTGTTTCTTAATCCTGTATTTATGATTTTTAATGTTCATGGAATTGTTATGGTAGCATAATGAGTCAACATAAGGCTTGCTGTAATCTGCCTGAATTTGTCCCAAACCTTTAAAAGCACACAAATATGAACCAATGAACCGAAAT
The DNA here is from genome assembly GCA_004027875.1 of Aplodontia rufa. NCBI lineage: Eukaryota > Metazoa > Chordata > Mammalia > Rodentia > Aplodontiidae > Aplodontia > Aplodontia rufa. The sequence continues at coordinate 24,748 of PVKS010023278.1, forward strand.
TATAGTATACTGTACATCTGCTGTAGGAAACTTCCTATTATCACTACCTTTATATAAATGATTGCTTGTCATGTAAGTAGGAGACAAACCGCCTAATAATTTCCAGGCCGGTGAACTTTTGTCCAACTTCAAAATAAAGCTGTTATTTCCCTTTCATCAAAAGTTGAGGAGACATTAAGCCTAATGAGAATGAGTTTCCAGAAGAAAAAGAAAAATCTGTCATCAATAGCAGCAACAACGATGTCAGATGAAGTGGTGCAGGGAGGTTTTAGAATAAAGAAGTTCATGGTAACTTTAAGGTAACATTGTCAGGAAAAAAATAATTTCCAAATGTCTGTATTGAAGATTGCCAAGCACTGGGATCAAGTCTTGATCCTTCCACTGATATGCTCTGGAACTGGGAACAACTCAATTGCTCCCTCCCTCAAGGTCTTGAAATTGCTGTTTTATCTGGATCACCTATGTCATAGTCATCAAGGTTTCCCAAGAAGAAAGTGGAATTATATGGCATCTTAGATTCCTTCCAAAGGTGGTGTCACTGTTTCCTTCTCCTTAATTAGCTGATGATATTGCCAACTTCTCCCCAAGGCATCATAATCATTCCAGCAAATTCTTATTTAGAAGGCTCACATTACACTGATCCTGTACACTTTATCTGGATTGGCAAATTTAAGCCCCCATCCACTAATTTATGTTTTATTAAAACTGATTCAGTTGAAGGAGTATATCTAAAAGGACTGCAACTAAATTCCTTGAAGGCAAACTGCAAATTAAAGGCTATATCAAATCCCATTAGTAAGAGTGAATATGTGTGTATGGATATGTGAGTCTGTACATGCGGTACAAAGGCAGGGAGGTAATCATGGTGTGAAATAGAATGCCCTCCAGGACAATGATGCTGATCAGGACAGCTCTGTTCTAGAATGGGTATGTTCCATGATGGGCCCAAAGTGGCTGATGCTAAGGTAAATCTCATGCCAACATGGTGGGGCTGATTGCTCCTCTCAGTGGCAGCCTGGTACAGTGAGGGAAAGTATGCCTCATCCCATCCTCGGAAGGTTTGGAAGATGCATTTAAATTGAGATAGGAAGAGCCAAAGCTGGAAGAAGAAAGAACTTCAAAAAGAAAAAGGATGATTACACAAAGGGAAGAAAGGAATTGGGGAAGCAAAGAGAGGGGAAAGAAAGCAATTAAAGGAAAATACATGTAAGTAAAAATGAGAAGGGAAAAAAGAATTATTAAGGACAGAAGAGGGTATATATGGGGAAAGATAAATGAATGAAGAAAAATCTTCTACTTTCTAAACCTAAAGATAGTACCCTTACTAACCTTGGGAATTCCAAAAACCCTCAACTGTTCAAAATGGCAATTTTACATAGTCACTTTATCCCCCTACTGTATCAGAAAAGCATACATATCCATACACACATATTCACTCTTACTAATGGGATTTGATATAGCCTTTAATTTGCAGTTTGCCTTCAAGGAATTTAGTTGCAGTCCTTTTAGATATACTCCTTTAACTGAATCAGTTTTAATAAAACATAAATTAGTGGATGGGGGCTTAAATTTGCCAATCCTGACCTAACAGATGATCTTGCTGACATAAAAGTGAGTATTTGGCCTAGTGGGTACTATTCCTCTTGTAAGACATTAACTTGATTCTAAATGAGCAATACAGCATTTTCTAGAAGCAAGCAGACCGGGAAACTCAGAAACAAAGTGGGTCATTGTCATTCTCCATTGATTTGGCCTTGGATTCAACTTCTTTGTCACCAAGAATGACAGGATATGATGCCGTATTTTAGAAACTGCCTTTAGTTAGAATATTTATTTGATTAGCAAACAAGAAGAGTGAGTGAGAGCTAGTACGTGGCAGACTATGCGCCTAAACAATGAGATTTAAAAGCAAAAGAAGGTTCCAACCACTAAAATAATCCTCACTGGTTCTGCCATGAAACTTGCAGGTACTACAGCAAGAAGCTCTTGTTGAGGGGTTGGGAATTTAGCTCAGTGGCAGAGTGTTTGCCTAGCACGCGCAAGGCCCCTAGTTCTGTCCTCAGCCCTGGGTGGGGAGGGGGAAGAAGCTCTTGTTGAAATAAGGCAAGAGAAAGGGATATACAGGAAGTCACTATTATTCATTATCTTCTTAGGACAGATTGGTTTAGCAGTTTAGGGGACTTTTATCTGGGAGAAGACTATGGTGATAAGACCGGAACTGGGGATGTTTCATTGTGGAAAGTGATGATGGGCAGGCCTAGGACAGGGATGCTCTTTAGAGGGCTGGCTTACTGGGAAGGAGGAATGGGGAGAGATGCAAATGGAGGAAGGTCAGTTGAAAGGGGAAGCATAAGAGACTGAATGAAAGATAATATTTGGTATGTGAGGTGTGTGTGTGTGAGAGAGAGAGAGAGAGAGAGGGAGGGAGAGAGAGACATGCATGCACATGTACCCGCTCATCATGAACAGTGCAACCTAAAATCTATACACTTGGGGAATGGGAGGAGGGAGAGACAACATATATCAAGCCCAGACAAGGCTCCACTATGTTTTAAGAGTGCTCATAAAATAAATTTCATCTTTTTATCAGCCACCACAAATGCCGGTTTCGACACAATGCTGGTCTATATTCTGAGCAATGCTGCTTAATTCAGGTTGTTTGAAAGCAAAATTCTAGAAGCATTATCTATCATAATCTCTTGCAGAGGTTACCTAAAGTAACTGGAGGTGAGTACTGTCTACCATTAAGCCACCCTTGCATGGAACAAAGTCAGTCTCAAAAATGTTCATGGTCCTGACTGAATGTATAGAAACCTGTGCCTGGAGAGTTGCTACTACTTTTCTGGCAGTTCTATAGATTATTTGTGACAATAATTATTCCCATTTTACAGCAGAGGAAATTAAGAGAAATAAAGTAACTTGCCTAGAGTATCCAGGAATTTTGTGTCCTGGGTAGAAACCATGGCTACCCACTCAGAACAGAGTCCCAGTTCTCAAAGACTGTTGTTAGTACAGAGTTTTTAATTTGACTCTGCACATCTTGACCTCACTCAAATTTCACAAAAACAAAGGTAATTAATAGGAGTTTATCTTCATGTATAATTCTCCTGCTTATCGACCTTAGAGTGGAGAACTGAATTTTGCATATTGCCAAAGAACAGATTGCCAGAATTTCCACTGAACTCAAAATACCGTGGGGTGAGGGTACAGAATGGCAAGATCTGACTGTTTGGACTCCAGTGAGATATAACTGCCACTTCTCTTAAGTGTTTCCAAGAAGAGAAATTGCTCAAGGAGAAAACTCATGGGAACTAACTTAGGAATCTTGCTTTACTCAGTGTAAAGACAGGAGAAGATTAAGAATGTCTGGATGGTTGCATTTACCGGATTTCAAAAATTTATCCTAATTGAATTCAGATCCTAAATAATTTCTGCAATGCACATCTTTAAAGTGTCCAGTTGTGGAAATCTTTACAAATGGACCTAATATTTAGTTGCTAGAGAAAAATTTTGGCTATTGTACAAGTCGTACTAGGTTTTTCTGGATGAATAAACGTCTATATTTTGAAGAGGTGATATTAAAATCATTTCATCAATTTAAAAGAAGAGAGTAAAACAATTATGCCCATATAACCTGTTTTCCAACCAGCTATTGTTTTTCAGTTCATGGATGGGAACAATTTCCTCTATTTCTATAAAGAGTGCATATGATTTGGCTACAGGATGGAGGGAAGGCAGAAATAGGAAATCACAAAGATTAATAGAGATAAGGAAGTCAAAGTGTCAATTGTGGAAACATGTAGCAGGAACTTGGCAGTGTAAAGAATAAGAGGACCAAAGTAGAGATACCATACTTTTAAAATTAATACATAGGTTCTTCAAATATGGCAAGATCAAGAAAGCCTCAAGAATTATGACAGATTAAAGGAGACTAAAAAGATAAAACAACTAAATCCCATACGTGATCATGGGCTGGATTCTCAGTAGTAGGGGAAAAGTACTGTAAAGAATACTATTATAACAATTAACATTAGAATATGGAAAGATCTAAATTCAATATTAATGTTAACTTTCCTGAACCTGATAACTGCACTATGGTTATATATCCTCAAGTCTCATATGCTGAAATATTTAGGATACAAAACCACAATACTTCCAACTTGCTTTCCAATAGTTCAGAAAAAAATAAGGATAGGTGTGTGAGAACTGTCTCTTCAATATCTTTCTGTGTGTGTGTGTGTATCTTTCTCTTCATACTCAAATACATGTGAATGTGTGCATGTATATGGAGAAAGAATGACAAAAGAAATAGGACAAAATATGCATTTTTCAGTGAATCTTAATAAAAGATATTGTACTTGTACTTTCTTGGAAGTTTTCTAAAATTATTAAATTATGATAGTAGAAAGCTATGAAAAGCTAACATAGAGTAGAGGAAGTAACCAATTTCTTGAACAAACAGCCTATTGTATGCTTAAACACTCTTGACTACCCTGACATCAAAGTTTTCATCCACCCATTACAGGATACATAGTGAAACAGGAAAGCAAAGTCTCTAGTGTATGCTTTTAAGTTTCCTGTTGACTTTCAACAGCAATTGCATACCCTGTCATCGCTTGAAGTTGCCATTTCTATATCTTAAAAATCTCAAGGTTCAAACAAAAATCTTTTGTTCCCAGTTAGTATTGGGAACTAACCAGCTTGACTCAAGGTATTGACAGCTGCTGAGGACCACAAAACAAATGCAGGCAGGGAGTAAGCCTCATATTCTCCTGATGGCTGTATGCATCCCAATTGCAGAAGAGGCCAGGACAGTCCTGTTTTCTAGCTGGCTGCAAACTTTCTAATTTCCCTGTGGCACTGCAAGCCTTGATACTTTCTGATTTCTTCCAGCTGTTTGGGAAGATTCCCCCAAACCCTGAGGGACATGATATTCAATTATCTTTCAGAAATTATGGTGCTTTGTGGTCGTGGGCACATTATATACACAGGCACAGCTCCCCACCTTCTCATGAAAAGTGCAGTTCTAGGGCTGCTGTGACTCATTGTGCCTTCTATTCAAATAGGCAGCATATTGTACTTGGCTGGGACACAAAAACAGGTAGCTTAACTAGTAGCAAGAGCATGTGGCCTTTGTCCATAGCCCAAAGGAGATCACCTGCTGGGCCCTCCATGGAATTTCCACTCCCCATGCAAGTCGAAAGCATAATTGAAAAAGATGCTGTTGGTCTCCAGGTGTTTCTTTGAGCTGGCCAACCTCCTCCCTCTCAATTGTGTTTCCCAGGAATGAGGGGTTTGACATGGGGTGACAGGTAGTGGATTAGTACAGGGAAGGTTGAATAGGAAATAGCATCCAACCAGTCAGGCTGGAGGTCTTCTGCTGGTACTTGAGTACTTCCCAGCGCTTATTCTCCTTTCAAAGGAGCCAGCAGTCCTGGGAGGGCTGTAACTGATACGCTTTGACTCCCCATCTTCTCCAGGCTTATTCAGATCTGTTGATGTCTTCTAAATTGTATTAAAATACACTTCTGGGGGCTGGAGCAGAGGTTCTGCAGTTTGAGCACTTGCCTGGCATGTGCCAGGACCTGATTTTGAGCCCCAGCACCATGTATAGAAGTGAGTGTCTGAGAAGCGAAGGTCAGATGAAAATATAAAGTTGATTCTCTCTTTCTCAATCTCTCCCTCTCTTTTTTTTTTTAAGAGAAAGGGACAGTGAGAGAGACAGAGAGAGAGAGAGAGAGAGGAGAATCAATTTTATTTAGTTTTTCATGTGGCTTTTGTTGCTCTGAGACTTCATTGTGTACTTCGTTGCATACTCGCACATGCCAGGCAAGCACCATAACCGCTGAGCCAATGCTCCAATCCTATCCCTCTATCTTAAAAAAAAATACACATCTGGGAAGTCTCTATAAATCAACCGTACTGATCCCATCTGTTACTCTCCTTTGTAGCCCCTCCATACTGGGGCATAGTTTTGTTTTCTCACGAAAAAACGTATTCTTCAAAAGTTGAGTGTGAATGTAATTTTTAAAATTCAGGATGTATCTATCATTCAGGTCTTAGTTGCACCAATAGAAATGCATTATAACTTGAACAAAAAGAAATTAGTAGAACGATATGTCATTTATAGCTAGAAATGTAGCTCACTGGTAGAGTACTTGTCTAGCATGTACAAGGACCTGAATTCAAATCCATGTACACACAAAAAAAGTAATTCATATGATGTAATTGTAATCAATAAAATGGCTGAGGCAGGGTAACAAACAAACACAAACAAAACCTTGGGGAAAAAAAGGATAGGAGCGAGGCCAGGCAGTAGGAACCAGATTAATCCCCAGGAGGAATCTATACAAGATATGCCACTAACAATTCCACCTTGGCTACTGCTGGACGGTGCTATGCTACCTAAAAGTAACCACTGCCACTGGGAATCATTTTTTAACCATCTTCATGTCTGTACCACTCCCTCAAAATTCAGAGTCCTAGGTGAGAAAATGTAGGTGGCTGAGCCCGAGTCATATTCTTTAGCCTAGCTAATTCTACCCTGGCAGGGAAGGGTTTAATTTCAGAGAAGCAAAATAAATGCCAACACATTTACAAACTTCTGTGTAATTCATTTGTAAAATTTAAAAATCTTATTTTTAAATAATTGCCCCTGTGACTGAAATTTCTCATAAACTCATATTTTTGACATATTGAATTTATTCTCTCAATTCACCCATCTTTGAAATTCCCTTTATTCCCTTTCATATCCACTGTAAAACAACGAGAAAATGATTTCAGAGCTTGGTCTTAGCTTTCTAAAATATTTGTGAACTTCAGTCCACTTATCATTTCCATGAGCAAAGTGGGAATGAGTTATTTAGTCAGAAACAATAAATTGTCCTCTTCCTTTGCATTTTCTTCAGTAAAGGGTCTAGGGTTATGGTGTTTTCTAACAAGATGAAGCATTTGGTTTATCCTTTTCTTGTATTTGAAGGTTCATAATAAACCTTGAAGAGAAAAAAGCTAATATAAATTCTGTCTAAACCACAGCAGAATACCTCTTTCAAGTACATACCGACAAGGCCTCAAAATACTTTAGTTTTCTTTTTCTTTTTTTCTTTTTTGGAAGACCTTAGTTTTCAAGTTGCTAATTGAAGATGGAAATCTTATGATTTCTATTTCCTTAGGAAAGCACCATGGAGACAGTGCATCTCCCCTTGGACTGAGAACATGCTTATGGAGGAAAACGGAACTAACATTAACTGAGTGCTTACGATATTCCAAGTTTTGTCTTAGGTACTGCTTCTGTCTTTGTTTATTTAATGATACAAGGAGAATAAGAGCATGCCCTCCCATCAGATGAATAAGTGCAAGCTAAACTAAGTAGCCCAAAGTAAGAACAACTGATAAGAGAGTCAGGACTCAAAAACAGACTCCTAGAACCCTGCTTTTTCCTACTCAGTATCATGATGCCTTGAAATTGCACTCTCATTGTCATCTATTCACCCATCTCACACTTTATCTGGTCTCAGATGTTTTCTCTACAATCACTACAACATACAGCATTTTTTTTCTCTTTACCAGAAGGACCAGGGCAGCCTCAAACCCTGACAAGTTGGAAGCTAAAAGAAGTGTCTTGAACACCTGCTTGTTCAGGTCAACTATTGAAGTGAACATTTTTTGCATCCATTCACAAAACATGTTGTTTTACCGTCAATTTATGTAGCTGGATGTTCTATTCAGGCCCTCAGGAAAAAAAATGAAGTCAAGATTTCTAATTCCATATCCTATTTGGAGTCCCAGGTGGGGTAAGGATTGTTTGCACT
>PVKS010023279.1:0-32566 GCA_004027875.1 Aplodontia rufa
GAACTTTGTCATAAGTGAAAGTGAAGTAAAAGCAAAGTAAGACTCAAGCAGGAAGCACTCTCAAAATAGAGAGTGGACCGTCTCTGAGCAGAGAATGACAAAGAGACAATGCTGTTTCCAATTTTATTACTATTTTATGGTTGACTTGAAAATTGGAGACCTCCTCCGACAGCCTTCAGCAACCAGGTTTTCAACTATTCCTTCACGTCAGGCAGTGGAACTTTTGACTTTAGTTGGTCCGCTCTGGTACAGTCATTGCAGCCATCCTATTTAGAGGGGTTTCATCCAGAGTCAATCCCTTATTAATGTGGGCATCGGGGTCGGTAGTCAGTCAGATGTTATATCGGTGCACCTGCGCTACTGGGGCTGGAGCAGTGCATGTGCGAGGATCTGGGTTTGAACCCCAGCACCACATACATAACTGAGAGTCGGATGAATAAATAAATAAAATTGATTCTCTCTCTCTACGAGACACCTGGTGCTATAATTTCTAGTTTTACCTTGACCTCTATGGGTCCTGTCGAGAGTTAGTTCCTAAATCCTTCTTTCTTGAGGCACCCCTCACCAATATTTCTTTCACTTTTGTCTATTCTCAAGGTTTGTGTGCTAATGTTTTTCTACAGCTTATTGTCTACAAATTATTTACTCCTTGACAATAGTTTAAAGAAAACTTCAAGAGTAACTTAAAGTAAACCCATGAGCTTGCCATGCATTTCACTGCTCCGTTGCTAGCTACTACCTAACACCCACACCAGGATCTGGGACATGGAGGGAAGGTGTTTCAGGTGGTTGTGTCTCCTGGGCCACCTTCCAGAACTTCTCTAGCATCATTTACAGCCAAGCTCCTGGGCCTTGGGATTCTAGTAGTGCCAGGAGCAGGAGGCTCAGAGGACAGCCCCACCAGGCAGGCTCAGCTCTCAAAGCCAGGTCTCTAACTTTTCTAAGTGATGGAGATGCAATTAAGGCCACTTGCTACTCTCAACCCGTGACTTGGTTTGGTAAGTCTGTGGCTTGTTGTCACACTCCTGGCAGGAAAGACCACTTCTCTGTAATCAGATTAGAGAGACCACAGGGGCTCTTCTGAAACAGGAAGCAAGCTCTTTTCAGAGTGTTAATTTTATTTGTTGTACATTTTAGCAGATTAAGCACTTAAGGTTTGGGATTTTAAAAATATTTCTTGTTTGGGCCAAAGGAGTATTTTAATAAAGCTAAGTCTTTTGTGTAAAGCTTCTACAAATCCCTGACTAATTAATTTCTAAAGAAGCAGACTGTGGCTCATGATTTAGTGGCAGCCCCTCTTTATACACAGGGACACTATGATGAGAAAGCCAACAATAGGCAGGGGCTCCACACAGTCACCGTTGGATTTAACCAATCCACGGGTGAGTTTGCTTGGAACATTCCACTTAAGAATTCAGATACCCTACTCTCTCTGGAAAAGTGGGCCATCTGGCAATAGTAGATTTGGGTTCTCACACAGCACAGAGCAGCTGCTGCCCTCTGAGGGCCAAGGTGGGTGTCCTGTTCTGCCAAAGCTGCCAACATATCTACTGTCATGTCCTTGCCCAAGGTGTCCCTGTTGGAGACTGCTCCACTTATTCCTGTTACCTGCCTGGCTCCACTGGGGATTTGAATTTGCTTCTTCCACTCCACCACACTGGAGTGGCATGGGGCTCTACAGAAACTAATTTTACACTTCCCCTGCAGACAGCAAGTCCTGGAAGATTTAAAAAAAAAAAAAAACCCCACATCCATTTCATTTCCTACTCTACAGTTAGCCCTAAACATGGGTTCTCTATACATGTCAAAATAGACTGTGCCAGGTGTATGCCTGGTGTGTGTGCCAAGCATGGTAGTAGGTACCAAAAGGGCCACAAAGATATTGTAAGCCATTGCATCAGGAGAGATAGAGAGATTAGGACCAACACTCCAGCATTTGGGAGCAGACAAAGACTTTCTCAACAAAACTCCTAAAGCGAAAGAATTAAAGTAAAAAAAAAAAAATCAATGAGTAGAATGCCATTAAACTAAAAAGCTTCTACTCAGCCAAGGAATTGGTCAAACTTGTCAAAAGACAACCTACAGAATGGGAGATAATCATGGCCTGTGATTCCTCCGACAGGGGACTAATATCCAAAATTTACAATGAACCCCAAAAACTTAATACCAAAACCACAAACGACCCAATCAATAAATGGGCCAAAGAGCCAAAGAGAAACTTCTCAACACAGGAAATTGAGCAAGCCAATGAATACATGAGAAAGTGTTCTACATCATTGGCAATCAGAGAAATGCAATCAAAACTACAGTTAAGGTTTCACCTCACTCCAGTCAGATCGGCAAAGATGAAGAATATGAACAATAACAGATGCTGGAGGGGTTGTAGGGAGATAGGAACACTAGCTCACTGTTGGTGGAAATGCAGACTGGTACAGCTGCTCTGGAAAGCAATGGGAGACTCCTCAAAAAATTAGAGATAGATCCACCGTATACCCAACTATCCCTTTTCCTGGTATTTTCCCAGAAGAGCTAGAATCAGCACATTATAGGGACACAGCAAAATCTATGTTCATAGCAGCTCAATTTACAAAAGCTAAATTATGGAACCAACTCCAGATGCCCCTTAGTGGCTGAATGGATCTAAAAACTGTGATATATCTATATCTATATCTATATCTATATCTATATCTATATAGATATATGCACATACATGCAATAGAATTTTACTCAGCAATTAGAAACAATGATGTTGTGGCCTTTGAAGATAAATGGATGGCAATGGAAGAAATCATTCTGAGTGAAGTTAGCCAAACCCAGAGACTCAAGGGTCAAATGCTTGCACTCATTTGTGGAGGCTGGAACTAAACTCAGGTTTGGTGACAGGTAATCAAATTCATATGTTAGACCCAGCAAAGGTGTATCAGCACATAGTCTAGGGCAACCGTAGATATGTGTGTAGGGTGTGGGGGAAGAATAGGGTGGGCTCTAAGGAGACGATCAACAGTGTAGCATACTCTTTACTCCCAAGAGAATCCAAATAATACTTATGTAAAATTCACATTCTAAGCGTTTATATTGCTTGTAGAGGCGAAACATAGAAGAATCAAGAGACTGGGGTGTGGGCAATGTGGGAGTAATTCTGGTTTAAGAATAAATGCATATCATTGTTACTTTATATGCATTTATGATTGCACAATAACTCAACTCCTTAATAAAAAATTAAAAAGTGAGAGAGAGGGAGAGAGAAAAAAGAATCAATTTTACTGAACTTTTCATCTGGCCTTTTTTTCTCTGACACCCAGCTGTGTATGCAGTGCTGGGGTTTGAACCTAGGTCCTCATGCATGCAAGCAAGCGCTTTAACCACTGAACCACCGCTCCAGCCCCACATCAAGGAGTGTTTAGCATAATATGGGAGAGAAAAATCATTCATGTGTGTGTGTGCGTGTGTGTGAGAGAGAGGGAAAGAGAGAGAGGTACTTTAAGCAACGTGATACACAAGAATCAAGAAGACAGCTTTGCCTCCCTGGATGAGAACTTTCGCAGGGCTGTGGACTGGGTTGCAGTCTTGGGACACAGCATCTTATAGGCCTCAGCCCCTTTAAGGCAAAACCATTATCTCTGTTCAGCAGAATGTCAACACTATATAATAATGAAAACTTTGAACTTGAGTTGGTGTTGTGTTTTCTTCCCTCTCCATAGCTGCCTCTTTCCCCCTACCCCACTTTCTTTGCCAATAGCTGGGTGACAGAGTCCTTGTCCACAGGGAGAAGGGGCAAAACTCTGAGGTGGTGCCTTGGTCTCCAAACATTGGAACCTTCTGGATGGCAGGTGGGCAAAGATAAGTCTTGTGTTCACGGATGCTCTGGGTGTTCCTCAGAGATCACTTGAATTTGGGGCATCTCGGCAGTGCTCAGGACTCTGCCATGTGGAGCCATGGGGATTTCCTATACAAGGAGGCTGACTTTCAGTCTCCTCCTCCATGGCCATATAGGATAGGACTTAATTTTATTTACTTTTTTCATCTGGTTTTTGTTTTTCCAACACTTACTTGTGTATGTGGTTCTTGGGTTTGAACCCAGGTCCTCACTCATGCCAAGCAAGTACTCTGCCGCTGAGAAGCAGCTCCAGTCACTGAATGGGACTTAAGATGTCCCCATAATGACCACCTTCGAGACTCTTTGTTGGTCCACAAGAAACAACATACTCCCCTTGCTCTGCCATTGGTGGAAGACAGTTTCTCCTCTCTGCCTGGCCCAGCTTTCAGGTAGGCTGAGTCTGGCCCTGGTCCATGGAGTCCCCAGCTGCAGAGAACCTGCATCAAGCTCTCAAGGGGCCTCTGAAGATCAGGCTGTCTAGGCTCCAGGTCCTCTAGTGACACCTCCATCGCATCCCCTTTCCTGCTCTAGACTGGATTTCTTCTCTGTGAAGAAATCCTCCTCAATACTCACAATTATTTTATAGTTCTGAAGTGGCTAGGGAAGGACCAAAGGTTTTGTTTGTTTGTTTTAAGAGAGAAGGACAGAGAGAGAGGGAGAGACAGAAGACAGAGAGAATCAATTTTTATTGAGTTTTTCACATGGCTTTTGTTGCTCTGGCACTTAGTTGTGTACGTGGGTGGGGTTTGAACCTGTGTACCTGCGCATGCCGGGTAAGTGCTGTAACCACTGAGCAACCGCTCCAGTCCCAGGACCAAAGATTTTGAAGCCAATATTCAAATCATTTGATGATTTCTCAAGCTAATTCAAGGATCTTAACAACAACAATAACAAACATATATATATATTTTTTATATAGATTATTTTATATATTTAATTATATTTGTATGTTACATATATTATTGTAGTGTATACACACACTCAGATACATATAGTGACAGACCCTCATTTTAGCACCTGTTGTAGTATAAATAGTGGGTGCCCTTAGAAGGACACAAAGACTCCTAAGGGAGTTAAAAGAGTGTAAGATTTCTTCGGCCATAGCAGGGGAACCAGGGAAGACTCCCTGGAGAAAGCAGCCTTTGAGCTTGCTCTGGACTTGTGAAGGCCAAGGATGGGACTATCCCACAGTAGGAGTGGCAATTGTGCTGTACCAACTCTGTCTCAATAGGCACATTTGCATTGCCCAGAACAGATACTCAGATTGCTTCAGAAAAAAAGGAGTTCTTATAGTTGTGTACTGTGTGCCTGATTACCTGTTCAGAAATATAATAAAACAATACGTTCAATCTCCTTTCCTTCCTCTCAAATCCCATAGCTGCTCCAATACCACCTTCCTCAAACTGCCTTCTCTCCCCACACAACCTGGTTTTTCTTTGCTTCTCCGTTTCTCTCTTTGTTGGCCTTTATTCCTGTATCTGCTAAACCTCGTAAGGATGGTTGAAGAGGAGAGAAGAGAGATTGAGCCAGCAGTCACAGAATTCTGCAGGGTGCAGTAGTGCATGCCTGTAATCCGAGTGCCTCAGGAGGCTGAAGCAGGAGGACCTCAAGTTCAAAGCCAGCCTCAGTAACCTAGAGAGGCTCTAAGCAACTTAGCATGATCCTGTCTCAAAATAAAAAATAAAAACAGGCTGGGGATGTGACTCAGTGATTAAGCATCCCTGCATCCAGTCCTTGCTACCAAAAGCAAAACAACAACAACCAGAATTCTGCTCCTCAGGAGTCAGAGGCAGGAAGTCTACACATGCTAATAATTTCAGTCAAGCCCACCTTGGCTAAGGAATTAAGAAAATCCTGTCTCTATCCGCTCCCCTCCCTTTGTTTTTAAAGAGAAAGAGGGACAGTGAGAGTGAGAGAGAGAATGAGAATCAATTTTATTTAGTTTTTCACGTGGCTTTTATTGCTCTGACACTTTGTTGTGTACGTGGTGCTGGGGTTTGAACCCATGTCCTTGAGCCCCCTCTCCAGCCCCTCTCTATTCCCTTTTTAGGTACATATTATTATTTTTTCCTGACTCAGCTCTCAGAGGCCTCAAAGCTAAGCCTAATTCCAGCTGCATAGAAACCATGGAGAAAGTTTGTCCAGGGCCTGAAGTTGGAACAAGAAGAACCCCCAAATAGGTTGCCTGTGTCCCAAGGGCAGCCACAAGGAAATGGAGAATGTAGCAAGGACACAAGTCCGGGGAAGTAAGGAACAGACGCCCTTGGCGCAATAACTTCCAGAGGCTCAGATACCTCGACTCAAGGAATTCAACGCTGTGGTGTGCTGATGAATTAACTGCAACCAGACAAACCAGAAACACACCCCAAACCCTGACGCACAGGGTCAACTCCTGTGCTGCCAATTCCTATGCTCTGTGAAGTCACCTGCACAGGGTCAACTCCTGTGCTGCCAATTCCTATGCTCTGTGAAGTCACCTGGCCACACTTGACGACAGATCAGCATACTAGTTACTGGCTTCAAGTGCTGATCCCTTGCACCCCTGAGGCCCAGAATCACCTGCAGACTGGGTCCAACATTTATGTGCAAAGCGAGTGATCTCCAGAAGAGGCCAACAGCTCGGTGTCACCTTCCAGTCTTCAAATAGCACATAGCAAGCCTTTTCCCTAAGGGCCTTTGACTAACAGTTGTTAAATTTTTGTGTTCTAGGCTCAGCCAGTTTCTTGGGTTTTCTGACAGCTGTAAAAGAAATAAACATTTATTATACTTTTTTCTTTTCCAGGATCAGGAAGTCAGTTAAGGATCAGAAGAGGTGTCTCTTGTAGACAGCTGGACAGTACTTACATCTGTCCCAATACTAGACAAATATGCATGTTATTATTACTAATATTCTTTCTTTCTTTTTATTTTTTTATTTTTTTAAGAAAGAGGGGACAGAGAGAGAGAGAGAGAGAGAGAAAAGCAATCTTTATTTAGTTTTTCATGTGACTTTCATTCCTCAGACACTTCGTTGTGTACGTGAGTGCTGGGGTTTGGGTGCTGGGGGTGCTGGGGTTTGGAACTCACATCCTTGCACTTGCCAGGCAAGTGCTATAACCTCTGAGCCATCGCTCCAGTCCCTCTTTCTTTCTTTTTAAAGAGAGAGGGACAGTGAGAAAGAGAGAGAGAAAGACAGAATCAATTTTATTTGGTTTTTCATGTGACCTTCGTTGCTCTGACACCTTGTTGTGTATGTGGTGCTGGGGTTTGAATTCACGTCCTTGCGCATGCCAGGCAAGCACCATAACCGCTGAGCCACCACTCCAGCCCCCCCTTTTTTTCTCTTGGTACCAGGGATTGAACACAGGGGCACTTAACCACTGAGCCACCTCTCCAGTCTTTTTTTAATTTTTTGTATTCAGATAGGGTCTCGCTAAGTTGCTTAAGGCCTCCCTAAGTTGCTTAAGGCCTCCCTAAGTTGCTGGGGCTGGGTTTGAACTTGTGATCCTCCTGCCTCAGCCTCCCGAGCTGTTCTGATTACAGGTCTGCGCCATCTGGCTATTATTACTAATATTTGTAACCACTGCCATTTGTAACATGGCTGCTCTCTGCCAGGTCGTGGGCTGTTTCACACACATCACCCCTTCCAGTCCTTTAAAGGACTCTAGGTTGTTCGAAGCAGGCATACATATTTTGTCAATGACAATAACACACATCACTATTTTATGCTTCTCTGTGAAAGAAAAAGATACCAATTAATGACATAAGATTTTCTTAGCACTTCAAACTTTTCTTTTTAACTTACTGCAAGAGCTCTTTCAGATTTAAACAGCCATATTTGGTGCATATCACTGTTGTGCCCAGATAAAAAGGAAAATCCAAGTGAAGTCCATTACGGTAGTTCTCAAACGCCAAGCTTCCTCACACGTAGGGCCCACTCTGTGATCACTATTTGATGACAAGCTGCTGAGATCTGATTTTCCCCCTACAACACTGCCCTCTCTGAAAAGAGCGTTGGTGACATAGTATTGCTAAAAAGAGGAGTCACTGCTGTCTCAGGAGTTTGCTCCCCGGCTGCTGACCCCTCTCTGTGTCTTTTTTTGGTACTGGAGATTGAACCCAGAAATGCTTAACTGATGGGCTACATTCCCAGTCCTTTTTATTTTTTATTTTGAGACAGGGCCTCGCAAAGCTACTCAGGGCCTCACTAAGTTGCTGAGGCTGGCTTTGAACTTGAGATCCTCCTGCTTCAGCCTCCCAAGTCATCGGGATTACAGGCATGCACCACCACACCCAGCTCTGACAAACATTTTAAATCACATCCCAGTTTTAGGGATATTAAGATGCAAAAGAGGTGTATCTTAGAGTCCTTGAGAAACAGTAGCACTCACTTAAATTATTTCCAGTTTAGAGAAGAGGTTTAGGAAGGTTTAAGAGCTCACCTAGGCTCATACTCTCTAATAATTGGCAGCATCAGGATTCAAACTCAGTCCACTCAGCTCTGAGAGTGTCCTGGATCTGAAGGCCCTCAAGTGCCCAATGCAGGGAACAGGAAAAGCAGGACCCCAAACTATCTCATGCTGACCAGATGCAGAGAGGACCTACATGTTCTACCGCAAAGAGCAAAGACAAAAGGATGGCCTTGTTAGTGGTTCCAAGAGAGATTTAACCACAACGAGGTATCACTTCTCACCTTTGGGACAGCTATGAGAAAAAAAGGTTGGGGGGACAATAGCTATAAGAAAAAAAGTTTGGGGGGACAATAAACAGAGTGGGTGAGGATATGGAGAATTTGGAGCCCTCCTTTGTTGCTTTGGGGAATGTAAAATGGCACAGCCACTGCGGAAAGCAGCTTGGCGGCTCCTCAACCTGTTTAACGTAGAGCTCTCATGTGACCCAGCAAATTCACCCCTAGATGTATACCTGAGAGAACCGAAAACCTATGTCCTCACAAACACTTGCCTATGACATTCATAGCACCATTACTTTAAAAGACTGAAAAAAATAGAAACAACCCCAATGTTCATCAACAGACGAATCAATAAACAAAACGTGGTGTATCCACACTATTATTTAGCCCTAGAACGGGATTCAGTACTCATGCAAGCCTGGATCAGTACAACATGGGTGAATCTTGAAAGCATTCTAAGTAACAGAGCCAGTCCTAACAGACCATGTTTTCGATGAGTCTGTTCATATGAAATGTCCAGAACAGGCAAATCTATAAGGATAGAAAGTAGATTAGTGGTTGGCAGGGTCTGGGTAGGTGGAAATGGGGACTGACTGCTTGCTGTGGTCTGAATGTATGTGTCCAACCAAAATTCTCACGTTGAAACCTGATATCAATGTGATGCATTAAGAGATGAGGTCCTTTGGCAGTAATTAAGTCAGGAGCACTCCTCCTCATCAATGGGATTATGTTCTTAAAAAACCAAACAAACAAAAACTTGCAAGCGGTTCCTAGGTCCCATCTTCCCGTCCATCTCTTCCACTTGAGGACACAGCCAGGCAGTCATCTTGGAAAGCAGAGAGTAAGTCCTTGCCAGATGCCAAATCTGCTGGGACCTTGATCTTAGACAACCCAGCCTCCAAAAATGTGAGATAAACTTTTCTATTTATAAATTACTCAGACTAAGGTAGTTTGCTATAACAGCAGGAAAGGACTAAGACTTTGCTAATAGGTTCAGTTTCCCTTTGGGGTGATGAAAATATTCTGAAATTCAATAGTGGTTATGGTTGTATATACTGTGAATGTACTAAAAAACCACGGAGTCGCACACTTGAAAGTGGTCATTTTGTGTTGTGAGAATTATATCTCAAATTTTAAAAATCATTTTTAAGAAAGAACTGATTTATTTCTCCAACCGCAGCCCTATGGAATAATTAAAATGTAACTGGTCGCCTGTCAAATGGAAAACACTGATGTGGACTGACCCTGCTGGCAGCGGCAGTACAAAGGCTGAGCTTTTAAAACTCACATTCTGTGTGATCTGCAAGGACCTCATGAAAGCAGTGTTTGTTTCCATTTCCTTTCCTCCAGTCACTTGCCATATTTTGATAATGCTCTAAATTACAGGACCCAGAACTGGTCTTTAATTACAGAGTGCTTTAATAGGGCTTGCTGGCAAATACCATAGAATTATAGGAGCCGCTAATGAAATACAGCATCGCTTTATCTGTTCTCCGGTGGCAGCCTTTAAAACGCAATTAGTACATGCAAGATATTTATTTAGGGTTTTATCTCATTTATACACGCCATCTCCAAATGAGTGCTGTACTTCCAGCTGCCTTTTACTCCTTCACAGGAGCATTTTCTCATCTTGGATACGCTCTTTCTTTTCCTCCCTCTTGGACAGGAGAGAGCCAGAAGTCAGTGGCTTGGGGAGTTGATTAAAGGAAGCAAAAAATCACTCATCGTGCCCTTTGCTCTTCCCAGGCACAGATGAAGGAGGGTTGAGCACAGAGAATCACGTCAGGTCCTGAGCTGCTGAGCTGCTGGGCCTTCAACCATTACCTGCAGGAAAGTAGGAAAACTCCTGGACGAGACTGGAAACACCCCGCCTGACCTGGAATGGCCACTCCCCAAATGCAGAGTGCAGAAGAAGGAATGGAATGTGGGTAGATGAGCAGACCTGAGCCTACCCTTGACCCCACTTGGCTGGGTCCATTTAACCAGGGCGGTCTATATTGAGGAGCTGCTTTTGTGGATACCAGGAAAGGACTAAATTCCACACCACTGTGAACTGGCAGGTTAAAGAAGGTGCAGAAAGGGCTATGAGAAATGAAAACCACGTCCCCGTGCCCACAGAGTAGAAGAAATTGGTGGAGGAGTTTCAGATTTCCTCTGACTTTGGACTCCTATGTGTGTATTGGGAGAGGGGAGAAAAGTCAGCAGGACTTCACGTAGATCTCAAGGGAGAAGAAGCTGCCACCTGACATCTCTGAGTTATGGCAGAACACAGAGTAAGGTGAGTGGGCAGCACCTTCAGATGTTAGAAAGGATGAAGATGCTGCTGCCGCTGGTAATGGACACACAGAGCTGCTTTCCCAGCTCCTCGCCTCCCCGCTTTGTAATCTGAGTGCAGAGCTGACCCTGGAGACACCTACACATGGATTTCTCAATTGGCGCACTAGGATACCCCCCGCCCCCCATGCATACTTGGCAGGGTGTTGTTGAGGACATTCCTTAGCATTGTGCTTTGATGAGACAAACCACTGTGAAGGGCTAAATACCTGTATGTGTACAGCGGAGCTGATGTGACTCTGGGGAACTTGGTGCTTTCCAAGGAGGTAGAGCATGCTGGGTGGCTCTCTCTTTCTATAGCAGGGGCAGACACCCCCAAACCAGGTCATGGTGACTGCCTTCCTATGTGATGTCCTCTCCTCCTCCAAGTAGGAGCAGCCCCAGGTACAGGAGGAAGTACCAGCATCTTTCCCTGGCCCTGTTGGGGACCATTAGGTCAGGCATAGGATGGGAGACTCAAGTTGGGGTGGTGGGCCACGAAACAGAGCACTCCTCCTAGGCCACTTTAGCCTAACTGACTTAGAAAAGCTCCCTGTGGCTCTCTGCCCTGGAGTAGGGCTCAGCCCCAGATCATTGTGCCAAGAACGTTACTTGTCATCTGCTGGTTTTAGCCTTCTTCCTTGGGAACCTTATGGTAACAAACTGCTTGGGTTCAAATGCCATTTCCTCATTGAGTGTGTGGTCATGAACACATTAATTCATCTCTTGTGTCTCAGTTTCCTCCTCTGTAAAATGGGATTAAGGTCATTGTGTTAATGAGTTTATACAGGCAAAGCACTTTGGGGCCAGGTGCAATGGCACCTACCTGTAATCTCATTGACTTGGGAGGCTGAGGCAGGAGGATCACAAGTTTGAAGCCAGCCTCAGCAACTTAGTGAGGCCCTGT
The DNA here is from genome assembly GCA_004027875.1 of Aplodontia rufa. NCBI lineage: Eukaryota > Metazoa > Chordata > Mammalia > Rodentia > Aplodontiidae > Aplodontia > Aplodontia rufa. The sequence continues at coordinate 11,767 of PVKS010023279.1, forward strand.
CTCAAAATAAAAAAATAAAAAAGGGTGCGGATGTGAATCAGTAGTACAGTGTCCCTGGGTGCACTCCTTAGTACAAGAACAAACAAAACGAAATAAAGACTGCATTTTGGAGCCACACTTGGTTCACAGCTAGTGCTAAAAGTAGCTGTTTCTTCCACTACTGAAGGCCCCATTTCTGCAGGAATGTGACACTGAGTTTTCCATCTCTTCCCCTCAACCACAGTCCTGTTGTGGGTAGCACGCCTGTTCATCCAGTTGAGCAAGCCACAAGCCCAGAGGTCACCCTGACCTCCTCTTCTCATCCCCACAAACTGTCATCAGGCTTATCAACCTCACTAACTTCCTTAAAACCTCCCAGGTCTGTTCTGCTCTCCCTCTACAGCTTCTCATCAGCACTAGCCCAGGAGCTGGTCAACTCCAGCCACCCCCAGCAGCACCCCATTTCCACCCTAGAGCCAGAGCAACGCTCTGAAATGCAGATCTGATCTTGTCACTCTTGCTGCCCCCACCCCAACCTCTTAATGACTTCCCACTGTTCTTGGAATGAAAACCAAAATCTTAGCACCATGCAAACCCAGTCTGTTAGGATGACTTTGGCCCCGGACCAGGTTTAAAACACAAGGCAGTTTAGATTAAGGTTCTCGCACCATATTCTGCTATTCTGTGGGATAGGCCTCCCTCCCTAAGTGCTGGCTTTATCCACAGCCCAGCTCGCTCCCTTTTGATCAACATTAAGTGGAACAATTCCAGAGGAAAAAAGAACATATTGCTCAGCTGTGAAATAAAATTTCTTCCCTTCAGTCTGAGTAGCCGATTCCCAAGCAAAGCTTCCTAGTGACATGCCATGCACTCACTGAGTCCCTCCATTTCTTACTCCTGGTGAGAAATCTATCCTTTGATGCAAAAAAAAAAAAAAAAAAAAGAAAGAAAAAAAAAGTTGAAATCATGTTAGATACCATTGTTAATAAAAACAGAAAGTTCAGGGAATGTGGCAGAGTAGTAGAGTACTTGCTTAGCATGTGTAGGCCCTGGGTTCTATCCCTAGCACTGCAAAAAAAAAAAAAAAAGTTAATAGTTTAAAAAAAAACTGGAGCTTTTTCTTTAATAATGCTCAACTCTAAAGAATATGAAAGAACTGAAGCTCCCCCTATACTCAATGACGGGTCTGGGACCAGAGGTCCCCAGAGCCTTGACCTCAGGGTAGGGATGAAGAGTGGCTGCAGACTTCTCAGCACCCTGGCTCTCATGGGGCCAGTTTTCTTTCTGGAAGCACACTTGGCCCCTAAATGTACAAACTGTAGAGACCCAAATGCCTACGTGTGCAGTGATGCTTGCAACAGCACCATTCACAATACCAACAAGAGGAGGAAACCCAATGTCCATCCATGGACGCAGGGACAACAATCTATTATATATTTTTATAAAGAACTACAAAGGAGAGGGGCTGGAGCAGTGGCTCTGCGGTTATGGCACTTGTCTGGCATGCGCGAGGATGCCAGTTCAAACCCCAGCACCATGTACACAACGAAGTGTCAGAGCAACAAAAGCCACATGAAAAACTAAATGAAATTGATTCTCTCTCTCATTCTCTCTCTCTCACTTTCCCTCTTTAAAAAAAAAAATAAATAAATTAAAAAGAGAGAAAGCAGGGCATGGGGGCATGGTGGAGTATACCTGGAATCCCAGCTACTTAGTGTCCTGGTCCAGCCGGGTTCTGACCTGAGGGACGGGCTGGGGATGAGGAAAACCATAGGCCGGAGACCCGAAATGGTCTTTCTTTATCCAAGCTTTACTTCTCTTTTTATATATCCATGCTTTACATCTCTCTTTCAAGGCAATGTAAATGTCTTAGTCTATTCATCCATTTGTGCTGCTACGACAAAATGCCTGACATTGGGTGATCTCAAACAAGTCAAGGCAACGCTGCAAGACTGCACTCCCGAACAAACATGGACAGCAATTTCTCACCGTTCTGGAAGCTGGGAAGTTCAGGATCGAGGCATTCGCAGGTTCGGCTGCTGGCAAGAGCTCATCTTCCAAAGGAGCAGGGACATCACAGCCAGCAAAAAAGCACAAGAGCGCCCTACTGCTGGCCGGAGCCTCTTCTTTTAAAGGCCTTCACCCCGCCCCCTCGAGGCCTCTCTACTTTAGCTCGTTCATTGCCACACCTGGATTTTGGAGGCACATGTTTGACCGACAAGCCTCTACGTGCGCCTTTTGAAGGATCTAGAAACATTGGCAGGTGATACCAATGCGAAATGTCTGAAGCCCATGTCGACACCCTGTTTTTCAAGCTTAACAATGTACGATCTAGCAGCCCCTCCCGAAGGAGCTTATGCAAACAGCAAAAAGATCCAGGGCAGCTGATGAAGTAAAGGTCAGACCCCAACGTTTAGAGGCTGAGGTGGGAGGATTGCTTTAGCTCAGGAGTCTAAGACCTGACTGGGCAACCTAGCAAGACAATGACTAAAAACAAAAGAAAACAAAATAAAAAAGGAAATAAATTCTGATACATGCTACAACAAGGACAGTGTTCCCTGAAGATACTATAATAAGTGAAACAAGCCAGACACAAAGACAAATAAATTTCACTTATATCAGCTACCTAGATTAGTCACATTCATAGAGACAGAAGGTAGAACGGTGTTTCCCAGGTGAGGGAGTGGGCAAGGACAGGAGGAGGAGATACGTACAGGAGTCAAGTGTATAATGACGGGGGATGGATGATGATGGTTGCACAATTGTGTGAATGAACTTAATACCACTGCATTGTACTGTTAAAAAGATAGCTAAAATGGTACGTCTTATGTTACATATATTTTATCACAATAAAGAAATTGATGGATTTGGCTCAATTTCCCAGGCATTGAGAACAAGAGAGTGGGGACAACCAGAGATTCCTAAAGAATGGCTATTGATAGATTGATTAGTCCACTTGGATTAAAAACACATTTTTTGTTTCCTTTTTTGTTGGGGTGGGTACTGGGGATTGAACCCAAGGTTGCTTTACCACTGAACCACATCCCCAGTCTTTCTTTATTTTTTATTTTGAGACAGAATCTCGCTTATTTTCTTAGGTCTCACTAAATTGCTGAGACTTGCCTTGAACTTGCAATCCTCCTTCAGCCTCCCATGTAGCTGGGATTACAGGTGTACATCACTGTGCCTGGCCTAAAGACATATATTTAGTGAAATGCTTTCATTTCAATCAGATGATGACGATGACAATGACACAATGATGATGATCATCCCCAGGCATCTGGAACAAAGAGCTCTGAGGCAGCCCAGCTGTGTATGAGGGTGAGCTCCTCTCTGACCCCTTGCAGAGACCGGTCCTTGGCATCAGAACCTTTGAGTCCATGCAGGTTCTGTATGAGATGTTTTCCTACTTCTGTTCTCTGCAGGAGAAGAGGTGGAGAGGGGAATTTCCTTTGGCCAGGCAACAAAACAGTGAGGAGACTGATCTGTTCCTTTGAATGAAAGATACCTCTTTCAGACCTTGTATCCTGAGATGTGCTCTCCCTGCCTCGTACTTCCAGAGGGGTGACGGCACAGCTGTCACCAGTTGGGTTTGACTCATTAGTTTATCATCTCTCCCCACCCCTTCCCCAACTCCTCCCTCCAAACCCACCCACCCTGAAAATGCCTGAGCACAGTCTCCTATTTTAAGAACTGAATTCCCTGTCGGCATGGCAACTTTGCGCTGTACCTCTTATCAGTTGCTGCCGGGATGGAACAAAAGCTACCTTTTCCTGGGGCTCCAGCCAGGCTGCAGCAGAGGGCAGCCAGGGCCAGACAGTGCAGTTAGACACCTCTGAAAGCGTCTTCTTCTTTGTGTATTTGCTTACTGTACAACCTTTAAAAATATAAAAAACGTTCTTAGTGTGCTGGTCATACAAAAAAACTGAACTCCAGGCCAGAACTACCTCAAGGAGCATAATTTACCCAACCTGGAGTACAGGACAAGGCGTTCATGCTTGCTGTGTGTTTCTCACTGCGGAAGTTTGCAAGGTTGAAGGAGAAGAGGCTGCTAGGAGAAAGATGGGAAGAGGGTTCTGGAAGAAGGACAATGTAATTGATTTCTTTTATTTCCTTCAAATCTGAACATTTTTTATTATACCTGTAAAGGTTTATTTATTACAACTATAATACATCAATAAAAATATGGAAAAATGGAGACTCAAAAGAATAGTAACAATAAGCCAGGTGTAGCAGCACATGCCTGTAATACCAGCAACTTGGGAAGCTGAGGCAGGAGGATTGCAGGTTCAAGGTCAGCCTAAGCAACTTAGCAAGACCTTGTCTCAAAATTTTAAAAAATTAGCTGGGTGTAGTGGCACACACCTGTAATCCCAGTGGCTCCAGAGACTGAGGCAGGAAGATCCCAAGTTCAAAGCCAGCCCCAGCAACTTAGTGAGACTCTATCTCAAAAAAAATAAAAAGAACTGGGGATGTGCCTCAGGGATTGAACAATCCCTAGTACTAAAACATGAAATGGTTTATTTATGTTCTTCAAGTTTTTCAAAATTAAAGTCTTAAGCTATGTTATCCTCCCCATACCCTAAATAAGGATTGAGGCTTACAATCCATGGTTCTCATTTGTAGAACATGGTATTTAATTCATACTCCTTCCTCATTCTTCACAAGACAGGTTTCATTCAGAAATATTGAAATAAAATTATGTTTTGAATGTTCCTTTATTTATTTATTTTATAATAATAATAATTATTATTATTATTTTGAGTGGTGCTGGGGGCCAAACCTAGGGACCTGTATACGCTTGGCAAGCACTCTGCTACTGAGTTACATGTTTATTCCTATTGAAGAATTTTTTTTTATGAGAGAGAGAGGGACAGTGAGAGAGAATAAGAGAGAATCAATTTTATTTAGTTTTTCACCTGGCTTTCATTGTTCTGACACTTCCTTGTGTATGTGGTGCTAGGGTTCTAACCCGAGTCCTCATGCATGCCAAGCAAGCTCTGCAACCACTGAACCGCCGATCCAGCCCCTTGTTGCAGAAAAGTTTAAAGCATGTGCAAAAGGAGTAAGAACGATCAGTTTCTTGTACTTTGTATTACTGATTTATTTTTAAAGGGAATTTCTGTGTAAATGAAAGAAATAGTTTGAACTTCCTTAAAACAGATTGAAAGAGGGAAACGTAGATTCTAGTTCTGGGTCTTGCCTGAAAGTGCCATGTGGGAGTGGGGGTGCAGGTGGGATGAACATCTGTAGGAAGGAAAAAGGGGTCACTCCTTGACAGTTCCCATGGAAACCACAGGGCCCAAGATCGTTGAGTTCGTGCATGGGGTGGTCATGCTGCTACTAATGGACTCGGAGTCAGAACTCTGGGAGAAATAAATGGGCTGTTCCCCCAAGGATACCTCATTGTTTCTGAATTTCCCTCCGCTCTTCCGATAGTACTATCGGTCTGAGGGTAAGCTCACTCTGAGTTTCTAGGGTTCAAATAAAAGAGAGACAACTTTGGCAGTTTTGTTCCTCAATTTTAGGGCTTACTTTATTTTATGTTGAGAAGGCTACAAAGTGTTAATCTGCATACACTTTGAGGAATTCTGGAATCTTTTAGAAGACCACTTGACCCCTACATTGCTGGAAGAAAGTCATGAGGGTTCTAATGTGGATCCCCACATTAGAACATTGAACTTATAATCTGAACATATAAAGTGACATGTTTAATCCAGTCTAAGCCAAGGAGATGGGGTCAGGACTCCGTTTCACCTCCTGAAGGAACTTGACCTCAGTGTAGTTTATCCACCCTGGTCAATGTCTAGGATTCCTTACATGCCAGATTATTTGGTATAGGGAAAATCAATAAGAAGTGAAATTTTGGCATGGTGCTGCCCCGCTTGGGTCCAACACACACCACTTACAGTAGTACCCCCTTAGCCTCAGTTGCAGTCTCTAGTGACCATCTGTGGTCCAAAAAAATAGGAATATGAATATTTGTCTTGACTCTTTCAAAAGAGAAAGACACTGAATTCACATAACCTTTATTGCAGTATATTGACATGACTGTTCTATTTTATTATTAGTTATGGTTGTTAGTCTCTTACCATGCCTAATTTATTTAACTATCATGGGAAAGTATGTACAGGGGGAAAACATAGTATATATATATGGTTATGTATTACCCACAGTTTCTGGTACCCACCAGGGGTCTTGAAATGCATGCCCTCCCCAAAAGGGAGTACTACTCTGTCATCAACTAATGGGTCTGATCAGGGGAAGGATACCTAGCCCCCAGAAAAGGCAGGTACAGAGGCAGGAGCAGGCTGGAATTAGTCATCAAGAGTTGAATGTGTGCTGGGCACAGTGGCGCAAGTCTGTAATCCCAGCTGCTCACGAGGCTGAGGTAGGAAGATTGCAAGGTCAAAGCCAGCCTTAGCAACTTAGCGAGGCCCTAAGCAACTTAGCAAGACCCTGTCTCAAAATCAAAAATAAAAGTGACTGGGGATGATGCTCAGTGGTTAAGTGCCTTTGGGTTCAATCCCAGGAGAGTCAAGAGACTGGGGTATGGGTGATGTAGGGGGTGGTTTTAGATTAGGATCAGGGGCATATCTTATTGTTACTACATGTGCATTTACAATTGTACAACAACACAACTCCTCAATAAAGTAAAAAATAAAAAAGAGCTAAACGTGCTCAAAGGGATAGGCAGAACGTTGCCTGGGACCCACTCTGGTTCTCAGGATAAAGGACACCAGCGCTGGGATGCTGGGTTTGAAGTCTGGTGCACACTGCGGTCAGTTCCGAGTCAAGAAAGCTGCGCGAGCGAGATACTGTCACCAGGGGGCGTGCGGGGTCGGAATCTCGAAAGTCTGGGGCTGCAAGAGGAAGGAGAGAGGTTGGCTAAATACCTGATGGAGGTAACCAAGGCCCTCCTCTCTCCACAAGAGGTGACCTGGCAAACAGCAGTTATAGGTGTCTCACCAGCAACCATTGACCCACCTTCTACAAAACCAGAAGTTCTTTGAACCCCTTACATCCACAGCTGCTTGGATCCACTGAGTTTTCCAAACAGAGAGAAAAGTGAATCTATCCTGCTATGGGCACAGGGAAGTGAGGCAGTGATTCTCAACTATCTTTGTCTCCTAAGACTCTTTATGCTCTTAAACATTACCGAGAACTTCAAAGAGTTTTGTTTGTCTACGTGGTTTGTACCTCTCTCAATATGTACCAACTTAGAAATTAAAATTGAGAATTTAAAACATTTATTTCTTGCAATAGCAAAGCCACTGCATGCTAACAACATTTCTGTTAGTTTGTTTAGAAAAATAACTGTTTTTCAAAAACAAAAAGAGTATGAAGTATGACTATTTGGGTGTGGTGGCTTGGGCCTATAATCCAGTGACTCTGGGAGGCTGAGGCAGGAGGATCACAAGTTCAAGGCTAGTCCCAGCTAACACTATTTCGGCTGCAGAAACGTGCAGCCAGCCCAAATTCTCAGTTTTAACTGGGAATAGCTGCAAACACTAGAAATGGCTATTTTGACTGCTGGACTCTGTAGTCAGCCCAGACTCCATTTGCCAGCAGGAACAGAGAATCTGACCTCATCTAAAAAATCCCAATCACTCCCACCCCTCAAGAAAGTGACTAAATTACTAAAAGACAGATGGAATCTATCTGGCACTTAGTCTGTTGTGATATCAGACTGAATTTTCCCAAAGCACTTAGCTTTGTACACATGTGAGAGAATGAGAGTAGAGAAGGTAAAAAAATATCTAATTATGACAATAGTTTTGACTATTTTGATATTAAATAGAGTATAAATGGCACTCAGGGTTCTTTTTGGCTAAGAATTGAAATTATTTTGGGGGGAGGGAAGGCTGTTTTTGGTGAGGGCTGAGGGTTGAAGGCCAGGCTGCTCTGAAATTTACACATCAGCAAAGATGTAGCCTCTACACTAGTGGTGCTAGAAAGCAGAGTCTCCGCTGGTGTAGACGCACATGTAGAAGTCATTCTCATCCTGTGAGTATATGAACCCTGTCACAGCTGACTTGTCTCTACTTACTGTCCCTGCAGAGTGGAAGCTGGCAGATGGTGATCAGTGACCTGTGGAAGGCTGATTTCCTTTGGAGGAGGGGTCTCATTTTGCTCATTCAGACACCTTGCTGATGTTGGGTCCAATTTGGGGGTTCTCATCAATCCAAAAATATTCCAAAATAATGGCCCCAACATTGCCACACCCCTAGGCCTACTCTGGGAGTCTGCAGAATGCCCTGCTCTGAATTAAGAGGCAATATGAGGATATTTTAAAAGTCTCCCAGAGTAACAGGTGAGAAAAAAAATTTTTATCAGGTAATTCCATCCAAAGCACCAGGCATGAGTGATTAGCAGAACCATCTGAAGAGCTTTGTAAGACCAATTCCTGAACCCACCTCCTCAGATCAAGCGAGGGTGGAGCCTGGTTTTTAAAGCTCCCAGATGTTCTGACACCACAGGTTTAGGAGTTAACGCAAGAAAGATTTCTCAGGCAGCTTGGAATCATCTGGGGGGACATATTTAATATTCTGAATTCCCCAGACCCACAACACAGAAAGTCCAATGCATAGTGGTTAGGTAGGTCTGAGCTGGGCCTGGAACAAAAGGTTACTAGCAGTGAAGTTAATTCTCCTGTAAACACCTGGGACCATCCTTTGCTTGAAGGGCTTTTACAGTTGGTGTGTTACTAAGTAACCTTAGCCCAGTTCAGAATCAGCACAATCTCAGCCTCACCTGCTTTGTCCTTTGAAAAATCAGACCTATCCTGGAGGCCTAAATGTACACTCTGGGGTTTCCAAGTCCTCCTTTGATGAAGGGGACACCCATGTCCCTAATCCCCTATGCACTACAAGATCCTCTTCTTCTCAACCACCCCAGTGTGGGTACTTATTGTGTCACGGTGGCCACATTCGCCCACTTGCCTTCTCCCCAACTTTTCTATTGTCCTTTTAACATAGTCATGGGCCACAGTGTTTGTGGCCCAAAGGTCTTTCAAAGGAACCAAGCTAAAGGGGAAGAAAGAAAAAAAAAAAAAAAGGAAAGAGAAAGGTGCACTATGAACCCAGCCTTCATAAAGGAACGGTTTCTTCTCTTTCTTTTGTAGAGGATGCCTACTCCCATTGGCACAGAAGGGCCGCTCTTCCCCCTGCACCCCACCACATCCAGCCATTGGTCCAAGTGGCCACTGGCCTGACTGGCTCACACATTTCTTGAACAGAACTGGTCCCCAGGGGACAACCCTGAGGCCCCTGGCTTCCTCAGCCTCTGCTTTTACCTCTGGCTCTCCTGCACTTATTCTGCAAGACACATGCATCCGTGAATGTGGACTCATTCACAAATTGCTTAAAGCATCAAGCTAAGATGAGTAATTTCCCTCTCAATTATGTCTAGGTAGACACAAACACACGCAGGAATAAAATTGGGTTTGTCCTATCCCTTTTAATCTTTGCTTGACTCTGTCATTTTCCGTGGTCTGAATTCCAGGGGAACCATCAGCAGAATCTGGGGGTTCTTCACTCTCAGCTCTGGAAGACTCAATTCTGGACAAAATGCTGGGTGCACAGATAGAGGCTCTTTTCCTGCGCCCCACACCCAGGCCACTCCCCAGGCAGGTTGGATCTGAGTCTCTGGGTGCGCACTCAGCTTCTGGTGGCTGCAAGGTTGAGTTTGCTCCCTCCTCCCAGTTCTTAGGATCATCTTCTCTTCGGCTCCCAGGGGTTGAATTGGTTTAGGAACTATCCAGAAGTGCTCTAACACAAGGAAAAGAGAAACTAGGAACAAGGAAACCAGAAATTTATCCAAAAGGCTTAGGACTAGAAGTATTTAGATTTCAGAGTAATTTGGATCTTGGACTCTTTCCACAGACTTTACCAGTGGAGCATTCCTAATCCTAAAATCCAAAACCCAAAACTTTTCGATCATCAAATCAGTCATCAAAAACTTTTGAATTTCCATCTTGCACAGTTGTGCACCTGTAGTCCCAACTAGTTGGCAGGCTGGGGCAGGAGGATTGATTGAGCCCAGGAGTTCAAGGCCAACCTGGACAACATAACAAGATGTTATATCTTTAAAAGAAAAAAAAGTTTCAAATTTCTGAGTATTTTGGATTTGGGAATTTCCTATTAGGGTTGCCCAAACTGTATCAGAAGGATCTTTTATTCATTCATTCTTTCTTTCATCAAACATTTATTGGGTACCTACCATGCCAAGCTCTGAGCTAAATATTAGAGACACTAGGTTTGAAAAAAAAAAAAACCCCACAATGCTATAGGCGTCAGGAGGTGTAGTGGGGGACCGACATTTAGCTAACCACAAAGAGAGGACAGCTCGTTCCCTAGGATCCTGACCACACCATTTGGGCATGGGGCTGGGGGCTGTATGAGTGACGAGATATTTTGGGGAAAAGTTATTCATCCACAGCAATCTCATCTATGTATAGGTGGGGCATTTCCAGACACCGGGGCTGTGGCCAGGGACTGCCAGTACTTGTTAGTTAAGCATGGACGCTCACGTTCTTCTGTCATTCTTCATATGCCTTGTGGGAGGGGCTGCTGTCACTCCCACTTTACAGACAAGGAAACTGAAACTCGGGGAAATTAATGATCTCATTTAAATCTTGCAGGGAATGGAGCTGGGAGCAAACCTCAGATGTGTCTGACTTCAGTGCCCTTTCTGTGACAGTGAACCTGTCCCAGCTCTAGACAGACATTCTTCCACAAAGCACCTGGCAAAAGCTGATAGGGTCATTTCACTAGTGTTTCCATGGGGCACTGTAAATGACAGGTACCACTGTCACTGCCGGTTTCTTGAGGCTGTTAGTGCCAGCAGCAGTGGCAGTTTGGGGAACTATGGGAGCTGTTGCTGGTGGCCTCCGCAATCGTGGTGAGCCATCAGCCATCATCTCACGGACACAAAAGCCATGACACTGTGCCAGACACTGCCTAATTCCTCAATATGGATTGACTTATTTAATATTTACAACTTCCATTTTTTAAGATTGGGAAACTGAGGCACAGAATGATAAGGTGGCTTTCCTCTGAGTTCATACCTGGTACATGTGGAGCTGGGGTTGGAGCTCAGGTACCCTGACTGCTGAGCATCTGCAAATAAGCGCAAAGCTATCTTTGTTGCATCTAAACAATGCAACATTTTGAGTGTATTTCACTTTATTGGCAATGAGCCCCAAGAAAGAAGAGAGAAAGTATGGAAGATTGCAAAAATAGCTATAAGACTTTGCAGATCCTTCTGTAAAAAGGAGATGAAGTCCCTTTACCCACCCCTTCTGTTTGACTTGGCCTTGTGACCCAGCAAATGAGGCAGAATTGAGGGTGTGTCAGTTCAAAGCCTGGGGCTCTGAAGCCTTATAGATTCTGCACTTTCCATTCTTAGAATCCTACTACCATCGGAAAACCCCGCATAGGTCAGCCTGCTGGATGGGATACATGTGGCCTAGACATCCTTCCACCCCAGCTAACGGTGGGCCAACTACCCAATGTACGAGTGAAGTCATCTTTAACCATCCAGTGACCTGCCACCTTACTACAAACAATCATAAAGCCCACCCTTTGGGCAGGGGAAAGAGGGACTGAGAGCGAAAAGGTGGTCAGAGCTTGCTGGGGTCCCTCAGAAGCCCAGCACCCTTACCTCTTCTTGCTTCTGTCATGGAGAAGTAGCCAAAGGAGAAACATTCCAGATAGAGAGGAAACTGAAGCAGGGTTCTTTGCTGACAGTGGTGCTGCAGAGAAGACTTGAAAGAGCTTCTTGCGTCTCCCTGGGATCCTGTGTGAATGGAAGAGATCCAGGCATGTCAGTGGACTACTGTGGTGATCCTGACTAGGGGACTCCGAAGTTGTGAATCTGAACTCTAGTGGCTGTGAATGAGAAATGGAGAGATCACAAAAATGCTTAAGATGTACAAGGGACAAAAACAAAAACAAAAAAAAAAAAAAACTTAAAAGCAGCTGAAAAGGAGTGTGCGGCCATTGGGGTGGGGCATCCTAAAATAACACTGCTGTTCAGAGGTCAAGAGGATGTTTAGGCAAGCAACAAGAGAAGCGAGAAGATTAAACATTACTTCTTAAATGTCATGGCTGGAAGCTGGCTTTGTAGCTCAGTGGCAGAGTTCATGCCTGGCACATGTGAGGCAATGGGTTTGATCCTTAGCACCGCATAAAATTAAATAAAGAAAATAAAATGTATTCTGCCCTTCTGCAACTAAAAAAAAATTTTTTTTCTTTTTAAAGATGTCATCACTGTTGGGTGTAGGGGCATGTGCCTGTAGTCCCAGATACTTGGGAGGCTGAGGCAGGAGATCACTTGAGCCCACAAGTTGGGGACCAACCTGGGCAACATAGTGAGGCCCCATCTAAAAGGAAACAAGGAAGAAAGAGAGAAGGAAAGAATGAAACATCATATAATATTACATTCTATGGTATGTACAATGGGGAAATTGGTGATTGATTGATTATTTATTTATTTTGTGGTACTGGAAAAATCAGATCCAGTGGGTTCCCCCTCCTCCCCCTGCCCCCCACATGCCTAGCGCTTTACCACTGAGCTGTACCCCTTGGCCCAGGAAGCCTCCTTACTCAATTTACTGTGGGCTTTTTTTTTCTTTTGTGTTTGTGGGTGGGGGTGTTGGGGGGTGTTGTTGCTTGTTTTTTTGTTCCTTTGTTGTTCTTACAGTTTTAGTTTTGTTTTTTGAGACAGGGTCTCACTATGTTGCCCTGGCATCCTGCCTCAGCCTCAAGAGTAGCTGGGACTCTGGGTACTTTTTTTTTTTTTTAATATTTTTAATTAAGGAGTTGAGTTGTTGTACAATCGTAATTCGAACTCCGGCCACTCTTTTGATGTAGCCTGCCATTTACCTTTGCTTTAAGACCTGCTCTGTCTTGAGGCACCTGAATTGTGAGAGGAAGCCAAGCCGCAGGTAAGGAATGGTGTTGTATTGGTAGAATTTCAGGCACTCGTTGAAAATGGCATAGGGTTTTTTCTTTATGTCGGCCTCTCCCCTAGGCTCTTGGCATTTCTCAAGACTTAGTGTTGGACACCTTGCGTTGCTTTCCTCCAAGTTGCCCCAGTGGTCGCAGGGCTGCAGGAGCGGGGTCCGCGAGGTCCTCTCCGCAGCTCTGGGCGCGGGGAAGGAGGCGGTGGGGACCGGCTCGGCGGGGCCCCGCGCGGCCGCCAGAGGGCGCTGCGCCGCCGCCCGGGCGCGTGGCCCGGCGAGGGCATTAGTGTTGTTTAAATGCCAGCGTTGGCAGCTCTCTGCTTTCCCAAACATGTTTCTAATTTACCTGGTATCTCTTCTACGTGAAGAACTTAAGGGGTGGGCTGGGGGAATGCATACATAATTTTTGTGCCAGGGTGGGCAAAAAAGGGATTTTGACACCAAATGCAGTTTTGTCCCAGAAACCTCTGGGACTGGGCGTCCCGGGCTCACTGCTTAGGACAGAGGCACGTTTAAACACACACACCCGAACTAACCGCCCCGAAATTCCCGTGCTGAGATCCAACACGCCCGCGGGCTTCCCTCTCCTGAAAACGAGTTTCGTTTCCGGCCGGGCAGGTTCAGGGCCGGTGCCCGTGCAGGGGGACGGTGGAGCGGAGCCCCGCGCGCCCAGACAGGGGCTGCGCTGGGACACCCGGAGGAGGGCCCGGGTCCCCGCGCTCCGCAGCTGCCCGGCTAGCCGCGGGGCGAGGTGAGGGAGCGAGGGAGAGGGAGGCGGCGAGAGTCCGGTCTGATGGAGAGGGGGAGGGGACAGGGACAAATGAGCCTGGCAGCCACAGCTGGAAGTCTAGGGGGAAGAGCTCTCACGACCCGTGACTGCTAGGAGGTCTCTGGGGTGGGGGTCCTGCAGGAGTGTCTGATTGGCGGCTAGGTTCTGCTTTTCAGGGGGAGGGGGAAGGCCCTGTCACCTGGGGAGATGTCTCAGTCAGTCACTTTTCTCCAGCAGGAAGCTGCCTCGTGTTGGAGCCTCCTGGGATTGGCAGAGTTAAAAATCCTTTAACCCAGGATGCCTTGGGCCTTTTGTTCAGCCCTGACAATAGAATTGGGTGGTGGGGGCTGGGAAGGCAAGTAGCTGGGTCCGGGATGTATTCTTGGGGTGGGTGTCTGGTGGCGCCGTGTTCAGTCACCGGGTGAAGGAAAGCAATTTGGTCGCGTTCCAGTGTGTGTGTGGTTGGGGTGGGGAAGGGAGCCCTAGTGCACCGGGCCACCAGCTCCTTAACACATGTGTAGGAGTGCCTGCCAGTGCCCCAGCAAGTCCCTAATTACCTAGGAGACCTTCCAAAACTGGGAACTCAATGTTGGTCCCTAAAAGGTTGGGTAATGGGTTTTTCTTGAATCTGAAATCCAAGGGGACCAATCTCTGGTTCCCTTGGGCTCCCAGACTCTTAGATGTCTTTGTCTTCTAAAATCTTGGGCTCCCAGGGGAGAGCACTTAGTTATGGACACAGAAATACGTACCCTTCCACCATGTTAATCATCCTAAAACTTTTGCTTTGGACATATCTTCTTTTTGACCCATAATCCTTGGCAGTATCTGCTAATTCAGTCCACTTGGGCAACAGTGTGCCATCCTCTTACCATGTTGACTTTTCTCCCTCCATCCCCCGACCCCACAGGAATTTTCTCCAGTAATCAGCCAGCCCCTTGGGTATATCTTGAACTCTCTGGCTTTTCTTTTCTTTCTATACTGGGGATTGAACCCAGGGGCACTTTACCACTGAGTTATATCCCCAAAGCACTTTTTTAATTATTATTTAACTTTTGAGACCAGGGTCTTGCTAAATTACTGAGGTGTCCTTGAACTTGCAATCCTCCTGCCTCAGCCTCCTGCATCACTGAAAGTATAGGCATGTGCCACAGTGCCTGTGAACAAGGCAAAGAGAGGCTTTGGGGACTTAGCAGGAACTGCATATCTGAATTCTTAGTGGCAAAGGAAAGGAGAATGGATTTTATTTGACACAGTAGGAAGCCTTTGGAGGGTTCCAAACTACAAAGTGAAGAGATCTTAGTATCCTTTAGAAAGATCTCTCTGGCTACTATGCAGAGCATGTACCAAAAGCTGAAGAAAACAGTTAAGTTGCTGAGGCTGGCTTTGAACTTGTGATCCTCCTGCCTCAGCCTCCTGAGCCTCTGGGATGACAGGTGTGCACCACCACACCCAGCTGAAGAAAACAGTTAAGACACTATTGCAGCGGTCCAGCAAAAAGAGATTAAAAAGCAAACAAAAAATGGGAGCGTGGTGGTAGAGATGGTGAGACATAATGGTTTCTTGCCCAGTTTTGGAGGTGGGGTAGATAAGACTTACTGATGATTTGTCCTATTAGGGAAGAGTAGGAATGGAGTATGGCAACTATAGTTTAAAGCTAACTGGGTGGATAGGTGTCCATGTCAGGGGCAGAAGGTGGCTCAGTAGTTCTGTTTGGGCTATGCCAAGACCCATCTGACAGCAGGTAAACTTGTATAAACAGGTTAGTGTCTGGAGTTCAGGGAGATGTAAACTTGAAAACCAGAGTGTAGATGGCATTCAAAGGAGTGGTCTGGAAAATTTCATTTATAGAGAAATTGAAGATAGAACATAGCAGAGGGCTGGACATTAAACTTTTAGAGATCTGGTAGAAGAAATGCAAGCAAAGAAATCTGAGCAAGAGCAGCCTTCCAAGTTGGAGGAAAACCAGAAGATTGTTGCAACAAGGACTAGAGCAACAGATTTGGAGAAGGAGAATGTATTAGTCTGCTATTGCTGCATAACAAACAACCACAAAACTCTGAATGGCATATCATTAAATATTTATTTTATATACACATCTGTGGGTCAGCTGGGTGTTGATTAGGTGAAACTGACCTTGGTTGGGCTCTTCTAAGCTGCAGTTGGATCTGAGTCTGCTCGGATATGTGTCCCACATTTTCCTTGTGCCAACAGGCCAGCTAAGGTGCATCTCCCTCCCATGGTGATCACAGGCACAAATAGGCAGGTGGAAACAAAAAATCCCTCCTCAAACCTCAACTTAGAAGTGGTACCATGCCGCTTCCTCCTGTAGTCCATGGGCCACAACAAATTATGCAGCCACACCCAAAGTCAAGGGACCAAAAAGATACTCTACCTCTCGTGGGAGGGATATAGACACAGAGAGAAGGGTCAAGATACTGCACCACAATTCAATCATCCACAGAGGGAGTGGCACAACATGCTCAATGCCAATGGCAGGCAGGAATAATAGAGGATAATGAACTGATCACTAATGGGACCTCAAGATGTATGCCACTTGGCTCCTTGTTAAGGGTGATTACAACAGAAAAGTAGGAGAAAATTCTGACTAGAATGGGTTGAGGAGAGAATGGGAAGTGCCAGAGCGGAGATATCAGTGTATAGACAATTCTCTCAATAGCATTTGCTCTGAAGAGGGACAGAAAAATGGGGCAGTAGCCAGCAGGGGACATGAGGCTATGCCTTATATGTTTCTAAATTTAGAGATATTAAGCCATGTTTTACTTCAGTGGGAAGATCTAGTAGAGAGGAAGGAATTGATGGTGCATGGAAGAAAGGGAATACTTGGGCTGGGAAAGGGGAAAGAGCCCAGGGCACAGTGGAGGGAATGGAGACCCATGGGCAGAGAGAATGCAGAGCTGTGGGCATTCTAGTGGCTTTAGTGGGAGGAAGATCGGGCAGTTGGTGTGTGCCTGTTTTCTCTGTGGTGGAGTCTATTGAGAATGAAAGAAGAAAGGGTGCTGGAAATGGGTGCAGAGAGAAAGTAAGAAATTGCTGCATGGTGGAGCAGGAACAGGAATTGTCTAAGAAACTGAAGGATTGCCCAGCAGTTCAAATACCCATTTGAAATTTACAGCCATAAATTTGAAATAAGTCCATCCAGAGCAGTTGGATTTACTTTAGTGGTGTTCCCTGATTTTGCGTAGGTGTGAAGTAAACAGTTTGATTTAACTACAGTGGGATTTTTACCCAGTAAGTATGGTGGAGAGAAACCAGTGCAAGAAAGGTAAGTCTGGGGAATGATGCTGACCAAATTATATTGTTACATCATGTGCATACATGAATATGTGACAATGAAGCCCACTATTGTGTACAGCTATATTGCACCAATAAAAATATGACGAAAAAAGGGTAAGAGTGTTTGCTAAGGAGATTTTGCATTTTAACCATGGAATCTCAGTTGGCTGAGAATGAAGACTTACTGGAGGAGAAACAGTAGACTGGAGGTCTCAGATGGGAGAATTGCAGAGTCCACTCCAGAAAATGAGCTGGACAGATAGCAAGTGGTGGGATCTTTGGATCTGAATTTTTTAAATGGCATAGACACTGATGGTTTTAAGGTTTAGGACATGACCAGGAAGCTGAGGTGAAGCATGAGGAATATATTGCTAGGGCTAAAGAAATCAAGAGATTGCCAGACATGGTGATGCATACCTGTAATACCAGCGACTCAGGAGGCTGAGGCAGAAGGATCACAAGTTCAAAGTCAGATTCAGCAAAAAAAGGCTGGGGTTATGGCTCAGTGGTTAAGAACCCCTGGGTTCAATCCCTAGTACCAAAAAGAAGAGGAAAAGGAGGAGGGAGAGGAGGTGGAGGAAAAGGAGGAGGAGGAAGAATTTTTAAACATTTAGAGGCCAGGTGTTGGGTGGATTGTCAGCATGGATGCTGAGATCACTAAAAATAATGTCAGTGAAGAAGAGCCCAGTGGGAAAAATCATCAAGGGAGAGGTGAAGTAGCCAGGAGGCTAACAGATGACATTAATGTGGAGGGGTGGTAGGTGATAAGCTTGGATGACATAGATTCCAAAGGAGTGGAGGGGATTTAAAATTAAAATTTTTATTTTTTTAATTTATTTGAGATGGATCTTGCAATGAATGTTATTTAAGGTAGGTTTTTATTACAGTCATGCTCCCAACAGTACCCATATAAAATTTTTTTTAAAAAAAATTAAATTTAATACTTTATTTTCTAAAGCAGTTGTGGATTCACAGCAAAATTGAGCAGAAGGAACAAAAATTTGCCTTTTACTCTCTGTCTCTACAGCAGAGTCCCCAACTACCAACATCTCCCATGAGGATGGTACGTTTGTTACAATTATGAACCTACACGGATACGCTGTGACGATCCAGAGTAAACGCTTCACTTTCTTTATCTTTGTCTTGGTTTCTATCTTTTATGAGTTTGGGAACATAATGGCAGGTATCCACCAGCACAGTACTGTACTAGGAGTTTCACTGTCCTAAGGAGCTGGGTCTTTGAGGAAGAAGGAACTGGAAGGAAGCTTCATGGAGAATGCAAATGTCCTCTCCCAGGTGAGGTGCATGGATTGAGGGGGCCTCTATTGGAGACAGCTGTGGGAACAGCAGTGCCCAAGGAGTACGTAGGGTTCAGGAAGAGGAAAGCAAGGGTTCTAGGCTTGGGGTAAGGTTTGCAGGACCATCAGTGGGGAGATAGGTGGCGGGGCAGGTGGCAGGCCCCAAAGGAGCAGCCGCATCTGGCCCGTTGTGGAAGCTTTCCGGATGGCTCTGCAGAGAAAGAAACTTCTCTTTCCAGGAACCCCTACGCCTTCGGCTGGTGGCGATTCTCAGGCCTTGTCCTCTACTTCCTGGCGTCTTCGTCTTCGGCTCAGGTCTTCGGTGTGGATTCATGGCTTCAACTGGACGCAGGCTTGGGCGGGAGCACAGCTGTACCACTTTGCTCAGGCTCAAGGCCAGCATGGCACCTGACGCACAGTGTTTGCTGATTGAGCTGGATACAAACGCGGTCTGGTTTCCCCTCGCGGCCAAGAAGGGCCCTCCCCCGCTCGTGCGGTTGGCGGGGACCCAGCCCCGCCCGCGCCCCCTCGCCGCGGGCCAGCTGCCACCCGCGCCCCTCCCGCAGGGCTCCGATCCGGTAACCCGACGCCGGCCACTCCCCTCCCCGCCCAAGGTGCCAGCAGCGGGTGGCCGCGGCCTGAATTTCCGTAGGACTGAAGCTGGGGCTCCCGGGGCCAAGGGCCTGACCGGAGCGGCAGGACTGCAGGGCTCGCGTCCCCAGTCCCTGCCCGCAGCTACCAGGCACATCCTGCGCTCTGCCTCTGCGGGGAGCCAAGGCCAAACTGGGACTCTAAGGGACCCGAGCGGCCCCAGCCTCTTCCAGTCCAGAGCCAGGCTGTTTGGCTTCCGCCCTCGCTCCACAGTCCACCAGCGCAGAGACCTTGGGCAATCCTAGATTCTCTGAGCGTCAGTTTCCCCAGCTGTAGTCCAGGCTGGTGCCTGTACACCTCTGAGCAGGGTGATGTGAGGGCGAAGGCTTTGACGTCCTCCGGTGTTGCCCAGAGGACAAGAGCAAACCCAAGAAGTCGTGGCTGTCATCACCCGCCCTGCAGCCCCCTTGAGAACTGTGATTGCACCCACCCACCCACCATTCTGGGAGTTCACAGAGTCCAAAGGAGGAGCCTGACAAGGGTACTTAGCTTTCCTTGACACTCTCAGTACAGAGGCATTTCCTGTAACTCCTCTCTCCCAGGCAGAAATCCACTGGGGGCGGGGGAGTAGCAACCCTGGGGGAAGGAGGCTGGAAAGAAATGCTGGACTAGCAGGTTGGGGCACAGGCAATGTGCCTTTTCTTCACCTGTTTTATCTCCCACACTGCTAGAGTGTAAGAATCCAGTCTCGAAGAGGAAACGCTCGCCAACAATGCCTTGTTTCTCCCTAAACGATTACAACTGCAGACCCTAGCAGTTAACCTTCCACAGGCTCCAAATGCTCCTGTATTCCTCAGTAACTTTGATCATGGTACCTACAGGCAAAGCCAAGCCAAGGAAAATTTGGGAAATACGTTATAGTTTCAAAGAGTCGGAAAGAGAGGACATCTTTGTCTGATCCTCCTTATTTTAACATTTGCAGCCTTCCCTCACCTCCACATTGGCAGGACAGGGTCTCCTATTGCGATGAAGATACATGTAGGGGTGGCTTCTATGTGCCATGTACTGACCAGGCTCCCAGTTTGCTCATGTAACCTGTAGCCTTGACTCGCACACTTTCTCAGCAATGGGGGGGCAACAACATCACAAGGGCAAACTGCTCTGTCTTGGCTGAGTTTTGGACTCCAGGGCTAAGCAGCCCCATCAGGCCATTGCCTCTGATGAATCCAAAGGCAGGAAGCAACTGGGGAGTCCACAAAGAGGGTCCCTAAGCAGTCAGAGGGTGAGGCCTGATGTTCTGCAGGTCTTCTGAATTCTTTTGGTTACAGATCTTTTTGGCCCGGTCAACCCCTGTGTGAAAGAACAGAACAGCTGGAAAATTCAAGGAGGAAAGCACCAGGTGCTGAGCAGGTCCCAGTCTGACTTAGACAGTTAGGGGCCAGGGCTGTTTGGGGTTGGCATTCTTGTCTTCGCTAGGCCTAGCAGGCAGCCAGCAATCCCATGCTCTCAGAAGGCAGTGCCACCCCTGGCTCTGGCTGGGACTGAAGTAAACCCAGGACTCAGGGCTATGGATGGAAACTAGGAGCCTCCCCCTCCCAAGCTTCAGGGCTACAACACAAAGGGCCTCCTCTGCTGGCCAAACAGGAGGGGATGGGCTGACTGGGGAGGGCTGAGACTGTCACCCAGTACATGGCCAGGCAGCTGCAAATGAAACACAGGCCCAGAAGGCTCAGACAGGCATTCAATCTTTCCCAGAGCCAAGAAATCCTGGCTAGAAACGACTACGGAGCGAGGAAAGGCACCGGGAAATACTTGAAACCAGGCAGACCCCTGGTAATATTGGACTCCTGACAAATAGAGTTGAGCCAAATGCTTTTTTCCCTGCCTGGCCTAAACACAAAA
>PVKS010023280.1:0-32570 GCA_004027875.1 Aplodontia rufa
ATGTGAGTGTGTGCATATGTGTGTGTGTGTGTGTGTGTGTGTGTGTGAATGACTGGAGCCTTGGTATGTGGTGTGTGAATGCTTGTGTGTGATTATAACCCAAGGTCATTCAATGTAGCAGGTACAAATCTGAAACTAAAATCAGGCTCTCCGTTCTCTTCCCGAGAGTAGCCCTCTTTTTGAGAGTGGATGGTTTTAAAAAGCCAGATCTCACTGTAGAAAATGGTGCCCAGGTGAGGAGGCCTCAGGGACTAGCTGGCCCCTGAGAGTTCAGCGTAGGCCTTTTGAGCTCACGGTCTGCTCATCTTGAGGGCTGCCTGGAGTTTGGGAGGGGGTGGAGGAAAGCCAACTTTCATTTCCAGAAGACTAATGAGTATCTGGTGAAAGTCGGAAGTAGGGAACGTGGTCTTGGTGCTTAATTTTTCTTGCTCTTCTCAGTCATTAATTTCTTTCTAAAAGAAGCCTTTTGGATACATTCTTTTAGAACAGCATTGGGCTGAACTAGTCATTTCTAAAAGCAGTTGGAATGGTCTCTGGGCGCTTAGACAGAGCCAGCTTGGGCAGGAGGCTGTCAGGTGCAGGCTTGGCTCCACCTGCCTCTTCCTGCTCCATCAGCCCTCTTACTGCCCAGTCTGCCCCTGATGGCCCTGTCTAAGAAGTGTGTCCCTGACAGGTCTCTGGTTCATCGGGGAGGCTTCCCTTTGTTGCTGCTCCTTCTAACACATATCGAATGCTTCTTTCCCATCTACGGAATTGAGCCAGAGACGTCTTCAGGATTCACATACCACCCTCCAGCTAGTTTCGTGAGGAATGGCGGAAGGAGACTTTTATTTTTTTCTTCTCTTTCCATTGGTCTTATATGGGGCACAGCACATTTCTACTTTGAACCTGGATGCTGAATGCTGAAGTGGGCAAAAGAAGCACCCACTTCCTCCCATGTCTTTCTAGCCACCCTCTGGCCCAGGAGGCTGGTCACTGCAGGTTCCTAGAATTCCTGTCCAGGGGCAACTTCTGAATGTGTTTCTTAACCCTTCTTTTCCCAGGGATGCAGGGGCTTTTGTGAGGCAGGCACTCAGGCCTTTTTTCGCCTCTGAGTTTGTTGCTCAACCTTGCTGACACTGAGTTTGTAACTGGGAGGTTTTGGGTACGGAGGAGTTCGCCATTGGACCCCAGTTTTCTCATCTGTATGGGGAAGCAAATAGTAGCAGGAACCCCACAGAGTCAATGTTCCTCATACAATCCCCATAAAATTTACCGTCCTGTTAATATTCCCATCTTCAGATGAGGAACTGAGGCACAGACTTAGTGATACATTCAAGGTCGTTCAGCTAGGAAGTGAGGGAATTACGCTTTGAACTTGGGCAGTCTGACTCAAGCATCTATGCTTATAATTACCATACTGCTTGCTGTTCAGAGATTTAGAACAGAACCTGGCATGATATGGATAATACATGCCAGGTTTGATCCATCTTATTACCAGGTGAGAATTGTTTCTGAGCATGACTGTAAAGAAGAATTTGTGGGTTTGGGCAGGTGAAGGCCTGATTCTCAAAATGTTAGCTTTTATAATCTTACTAGACAAATTTTATTGCATTATTATTGAGGTAGAGTTAGACTCTCCTTCTTTGAAGTGGTTTAAAGATGGAGACTTGGGGGACTCATATGTCAAATGGGAGGGTGGGAGGCATTCTGGCTGCCCATTTTTCTGCTCTCCCTGACCATTTCGGGGCTCCACATCTACAGGTCTGACCTTGCCACTCTGCCCTGGGGCATAGCTTGGGAGCAGGAGTGGATCCCATTTCCAGCAGCTGCCGAAGGGGGTTGTTACTTGGGGGTCTGAAATTGATGATGGTGTTCCTGAGCCTGACCAAGTGGTTTCAGCGTCCAGTTCTCCCCCGCCCGCCTAGGAGAAGGGCGGAGAAGTTGGAGCAGCCAGCCCTGATTTGCCCAGAGGAGGATGCTTCGATCCAGTGCAGGGAGAAGTTGCCATGGCAACACCAGCCGGCTACCAGTCCCTCTCCTAACGGTTTGGGCCACATCTCTGGGCTGGAAAACCTTCATGGCGCCGCCCTCTTCCGTTCAGACCAAATCTGATGCAGTGGGGGGGATGTGGTGAGTGGGACCCACAAACTAGTACCATAGCCTCCCTCCCCCCTCAGTTTTAGAGGAGAAATGGAGGTGGTTGTCTGAGTTACTTCTGGGTTGTGGAGCGGAGGTACTCACATCCTGCCAGACAGATCTTGGCAGTGGGAATCAAAGAGTTCCAATTCCCATCCCCACCCGCAGGCACCTGAAGTGAACACTCTGGAACACCCCCACACACCCCCAATTTACACTGTTTGGCAGAGTTTTCTTTCCCAGACCAAGTGCTAACTTTTGTCCTTGAAATTTGACCTGAGCTTTTTCTGGGAGACAAAATGTCCTGCCGTCCCTCCCCTTCCTCTGGAGATGGTGGGAACAGAAGGAGCCCTTCAGCTCTAGAAGGGGGCTGGGCTGGATGGGTGAGGGGAGGAGGCCTTCATGATTAGGGCCTCCTGAAGGCATGAGGTGGAGGCTTTAAGCACCCATTCCACCCTCATCCTTGGGGCAGGCCACTTCTGTCCTCTGTCTTCTCTACCTGCACTCCCTCATTTACCACCTCGTGCTGTAATCTCCTTTACGTTTTGGGAACTAGGCAGAACTCTTCTGGATTTGGGTAACTGAAGCATGGTGGAGAAGGCAATTATTTCTGTAGTTCAAGTTGAAGGGTGGTGGGTTGACAGGGTGGACCCAAGCCACAGTATTTTAATTAAATTTTCCCGAAAGAACTATCTCGGGGAAAACTAGGGACATGAGGATTCACCCCTCCACAGGGCGCAGGTCCTTGGGCTGAGGTCTGCTCTGAGCTGATGGAGCTCTTTCCTGAAGTCCCCTAGGCACTTCCCTTTGTCTGTCCTTGAGCTCTCAGGCTCCTGGCGCCAGCTTCCTTGGTTGGCATCTGTCAGGGACCCACCTGGCTGTGTTTGGTGGGAGGGGGAAGGAAGGCCCATCCTCCTTGTTTCCCTTTGGGAAGAGGCTCTGCCTCCTTCTCCACCCACCCATGCCCAGAGGCAGAGCCAGTTCCAACTGCAGGCTGAGTGGGGGGCGGGCGAAGTGTGGAGGAGAGATGGAATGGAAGGAAGCTTTGCCCTGAGCTGCCCTTCTCTCCCGTCTTGGGGCTTTTCTTATACCCTAACAACTATCACTTCTGTGTGTCTTTTAGAAACTGTTGGAAAGGCGCCACTTCTGGAGAGGGTGCTCAGAATAGCGCACCATCTCCCCACTATCACCCCCACCCCTCGGGGCCCAGGTCAGTCTGTCTTTCTGTAGTGGAAAGATAACTGGGCTTGAATTTGACTCCATGCCTGCCCCATGGCCTCTAGCATGCCCTTTAACCTTGCTGAGCCTCATCTGGAAAAAAGGGTCCATGATCTTGGTCTGACCACCTCAGGATGGTAGAAATAAATGACTGAGGGGCCTGCTCAGGCGTGCTCAGTGCTTGGCATGATCTCAGTGAATCCTACAGCAACCTGGAGGGGGAGCTGCTATTGCAGAGGCACCCATTTTGCAGATGAGGACAGTTAGGCTGCTGGAGCAGTGTGTGTGCTGATGATTTCAGCTATCTGCATTTGACTGGAGGCCACCTTCTGCCTGTGGGCATGAAATGAGATCCCAGGTGGGGAAGGGTGAGCTCTCCTTGTGCTGTCACAGTAACAAGAGACAAAGGCCAGGGTGCAGGGGCCTGTTCAGGTTCACATGTGTCCTCCAGGGTCCTGTGCCCCACTGCAGTCCATTCCGGCCTCTTGGAGTGCCTTCCTGGCCTTCAGTTCCTGGATGATCCCTATCACAGTTGGACAGCAGCTGTTGAGGCTGCCTGGCCTCCTTGAAGAATCCAGTTGTCTGCCCTGGCTCTGGGGGCCCGACGTCACCTGCCTCTCCAGACCGATGTAGGCCAGTGCTAGATTATATTTAACGCTGTGCTATTTCCACTTGACAGCTCCAGAGCACTCTTCCCCCTCCCCTTTCTCCTTCCTCCCCCCTCCCCTTCTGATTCACTCGGAAACTGGCAAGGCTGATGTCAGCGCCTTATTCTTAGCCCCCGTAATTGTAACTGCATTTAGCAGTGCGCACTTCATTAACAGTTTCTGCAGTGGGGGAGTGAGATGACTGTGTGGCTGGGCAGGGACATGGGTGGAGGTGGGAGAGGGCAGCTGCTGCCCAGACCCTGGATGGCTGCCTGCTTTGGATGCACCAACTGGGTAGGTTCCAGGTCTGGCTTTCCAAGACTAGTAGTCCTGGAAGGACCCTTGGAGAGCATCTAGCTGAGGCTCAGAGAAACAGAGCAGCTGGCAAAGGTCACATGGTAAGGATTCAGAGTTCTGACCTCTGAGTCCGGATTTTCTTCTCTGGTATTTATTCATTCATCTAATATTTAATTAGCTGCTTGGTGCCAAACAACCTGCTGGAGCTATATCAGGCAGCAAGGCAGACATGGTTTCTGCTCTCATGGAATTATGGGCTGAGGGAGATGGACAATAATCAGGTGATGAATGAAAAATAAAGAATATCAGATTGCGTTAAGTGGAATGAAAATAAAATGGAGCTAGGATAGCAGATAGCATTAAGTAAGGTAGTTGGGGACGCCTTACTGGGAAGGTGACATTTGAGTTGAAGCCTAAAGGATGGAGCCAGCAGTGGGAATATGGGGAGAAGAGTGTTCCATGCAAAGGCCCTGAGGTCAGGGTGAACTTGAGCTTTAGGAAACAGAGCAGGCTGGCATGGTTAGAAGGAGTGGGTGAGGGGAGGCGGGGTCAGGGATGTGAGCATGGTGGGCTTGGGGGGTGGAGATCACAGTCTTGTAGAAAACGGTGGGGAAACTGAGGTCCAGAGGGAAAAAAAGGCAGCTGGGTAAAGTCAGAGAGAGACCAAGAACTCCTGTCCCCAGAGTCCCTGTCTCTGCTGTTCCTTGGGCACAGATGCTCTGCTGTGCCTTTAAACGCGCGGTGTGGCTTCCTTTTACGTTGTAGCTGGAAGGTACCTTGGAGTCAGGGCAGAGCCCTTTCTCCCCACCCTGCCTGCCACCACCCCTCTTCACATCTCACCTGACCCAGCCGCGCAGCTTCTCAGGCTGACGTAGCCAAATGGGACCCTGCCTCTCCGTGGGGTTTCCACGTGGGGTAGGAAGAACGTGGCTTTGGAATCCTAGAGACCTGGATTTCCAGCCTACTTCTGTCACTTCTCACTGTGTGACGGGACAAGTTGCTTCACCTCACTGGGCTTCAATCTCCTCCTCTGTGAACTGGGCCATAATAATAGTAAAAACTTCAAAGGGCGATTGTGAGGCATGAAAGGTAAACTGCACAGAGACACGCAGTCGGCGCGGGACTCGAACACGCTGCCTCTCACACGGGGGTGGGGGCTGCTGCGGTTGTCGTAGCTGTGATCAGTTTCACAGATTCTCCAGTGAGCCCCAGAATCACCAGGATGGCCCCACCCTAGAGTTTCTCATTCAGCCTGTGGCTGGGCTTGTTTCCCACAAGTTCCTAGGTCTTGCTATGCGGAGGCTGCTGGTCCAGCCACCCCACCTTGAGAATCACTGGGTTAGAATAGCTGGAGAAAATAAGGGTCTTTCTAATGCACCTCCCTGTGTCTGGGATGCTGGGTACCAAATTCAGTCCGGGTAGAGTCTTCCTGTCCTGATTCCTTTATGGTCTCTGATCCAGATGAGCCTCAGCTGCTGCCGCCTTGCACAGGGCTTACCATGAGGACCCCGTGAATCCTTCGGGAGCCCATCCGCACAAGTGATGAATGAGCCAACACAAATAACCATCAGGCCATGCTCTGGACTTGGGCAGCCCTGGAGATGCTGTGGGCTCCAGTCTAGCACTTTCTACCAGGCAGAACAGGGCGTGGCCCCTTTCCTGCACTGGGAAAGGTAGGCAGGCTTGTGTGTTAAAGCCAGGAGGTTCATTTCAGGACAAGCCTCTCCTAGGAAGAAGTAAGTCAAAGGAATCATAGATGTAAGGGGCACAGTGCTGGAAAATGCTACCAGGGAGCTTACTGAGCCAGTTTGTTGAGCTGTTTCTAAGGGTCATTTGCTAGGAAGGTTGGGGTTTAGCAGAGGATTGGGCCTTGTGGCCTGATGAATTTTTCACTCAGCCCAATACAACTCAGGATCAGAAGACAAAGGCACTTAAAATAGTTTCCAGGTGGGACATAGACGAAAGTGATGGAGAATGCTCTCAGAGAGGGGTGGCTTGGGGTGGAAAGCATGCACTTTGGAGACGTGAAGACCTAGGTTTGTGTCTCTGCTGCTTGCTGGCTATGATCTTGACAATGTGTGTGACTGATCTGGGCCTCAGCCATGTCCTTAGGAGCTACTCGTGAGCATTTGAGGCTTGTACAGCACACAGAAGGCAACCCAGAAACGGAAGCTGCTGCCTTCCCTGTCACCGCAGACTTCCTGAAAAAGAGGAGATGCACACACCTGGCTGGAGGAAGGGCGGGAGGGTGGGGAGCCTGCCACCTGGAGTCCAGATGCCTGGGCCTGGTCTGGTAGGTGTGTTTGCTGTGTGTTGTTGGAGCCCGAGAGGCTGCACGTAGGATGAAGAAAGGAGGCTTCTGTTCAGCTGCTGAATCTCTGTCTCCTCTGGCTGCTTCTGGTTGCCTCTGTGGCCTCAATATCTCTATCTGCAGAGTGGGAGTCTGGTGGGCTTGGTTTAGATACAACCAGAGTCTCCAAGAGAGGAAGGGCAGTGTCCAAGCCCCGCCCTCATAGCCTCTGGATGCCTCTGCTCCCCTTTTGCCCTATATGGTCATTTTTCATCTCTGAGAGTCCTTTCTTGCCATAGTTTCTCTCTAGATGATCTTTGGTGGATTGGTCATTGAATAATTTCTAGAATAATATTTTGGGGATTAGTGATGCATACAGACACTACAATATTTTTTGTGGAGCATTGGGGATTGAACCCAGAGGCACTTTACCATTGAGCCACATTCCTGGTCCTTTTTATTTATAAGACAGTGTCTCACTAAGTTGCTAAGGGCTTTGCTGAGTTGCTGAGGCTGGCCTCAAACTTGACCATCCTCCTGCCTCAGCCTCCTATGCCACTAGAATTACCAGAGAGGGATCTCAGTTTGCCCAAAACCTCATAGCAGGTTTTTGGCAAAGCCAGGAATAGCACTGATGTTTCTAGACTCTCAACTCAAAGCCTTCCTGAAGCCCAGGTGCCCCAAGTAGCCATGATGGACCCTACCTGGCACCTGAGGCATCAAGGCTGCACCGTGTCTCCAGTACTTGTCCCTGGTGGTACCAACTGGAGTTGTCCTGGGAGCAGGAGGTGGGGGGGATGTGTCACTAATTAAGGCCTGTGATTGAAATTAATTAGTTCTTCAACAAATGTCTTGAGAAACATGTTTCATCTGCCTGGGCCCAACACTGCAGCTGGACCAGGTGCCTCTGGGACCCACTCAGGCCTGGGCCAAGTCACCCCCTAGCCATCTGGCCTCAGGAAGCTGCCACTTCACCCAGCTTCTTTTGGTCATGCTGATTTGGGGCAAAGGGACCCCAAACTGGTCAGCCTGGCCTGGAGAGGAATTGGTGGGTGCCTCTAACAAGGGGGAATTGAACACAGCTTATTCCTGGCAGTTGTTTCACATCGAAAGGAATAGAGAGGATGGGGAACTCTTCCCTTCTGCCTCCGTCATCTTAGCCTGAGCCACAGGTTTTGTGCAATGGTAGACTGGGAGCCAGGTGCAGTGATGCATGCCTGTAATCCCAGCTACTCAGGAGGCTGAGACAGGAGGATTGCAAGTTTGAGATCAGCCTTAGCAATTTAGCAAGACCCTGTCTCAATTAAAAAAAGGGGGGGGCTGGGGTTGTGTTTCAGTGGTGGAGTGCTTCCCTGTGCTTTGATCCCCCTACTCAAAAAAAAAAAAATCAATAGTGGGGGTGCTCTCAGGTAAAGGCCTGCAAGTGATCAGGACATAGGACCTGGAGAGGGAAATGACAGCCACATGGACTTTCCAGCCCCAGCCTGCTCCCTGGGCTGCTCTCAGAGCAGGTGGCCTCTCAGCCTTGACCAGTGTGGGTGGATGACTCACAGCAGCTGTGGGGCAGACGGCCTGCTAGGTAAAGAGGATCTGACTGGGTCCAGCCACTCACATCTGGGAACCTCTGACTTCCCCCCTGTGGAAGGTGGATGTGTCCAGGTGTGCTGAGCCATGTCCATCCCCCATTCCAGGTCCCCTTCCCATAGTCCCACGAGATGGGCATGGTGATCACAGGATGGTGAGAGTGAGTCTCTGGCTGGACTCCTGCCTTAGCTAGGGTCCCCAGGCTCCAGTGCTGTGGCCTTCCCAGCGTTCTGCACTGCATTCCACATTCTTCACGAACATGAGTGTGTACTTGGTGCTTAGTGGCCTTCTTTCCAAGTGCCCCTTTAAAGGATGTCCGTCCTGCCTTTTGCTTGGCCCCTAGCAGATGTGGAACCCCCCCATCTGTCAGGGCATTTTTAGCTGCGTGAGCTCATTGATCCTCATGGAACTGTGGCCCTATCTGGAGCGGAGGGCAGGAATCCCACAGGCTGCCTGAGGCAGTGTGACAGCTTAAGGGGTAGCCGATGTGCCATGCCATGAGCCCTGGATGTGTCATAAGAACACCTGGATTTGGGATCCCATTTCTGCCAGTCAGCTGGTTGAGGGACCCTGGGTAAGTCATTCTCCTCTTCACTGGATGAACACATCTGCATTTGTAAAGGGGCAGGTCTTGTGTAAGTGTTTTAATGATAGACTCAGTTTCGGTGGTGGATGAGGGAGTACAGGACCAGCGCTGATCTCTGCTTCTGCTGAGGAGGCAGCGCCTGTGCAAGGACAGTGGCACTTGCCCTGCTGCGCTTGTGTTGGTTCCCTCGGAAGCAGACCCTGAAACAAGGATTCGGGTGTAAGTATTAGGTCCAAGCACACGAGGCTGCCATTTTTATAAGTTAAAACGCTTGAGTAGCAATTTTACATGGCTTTCATCGTCCACAGAGGTGATGAAACCCCAGGAAGAGGGTAAGAATGCCAGGCAGGGGAAGAAGTCAGGAACCGGTGTGTTATCAGGTGGGTCGCCCCGCGATCAGGCTTGCTGGAGACCCCAGGAGACTGCAGCACAGGGCTCTGCAAACTTCTGTGACAGGCCAGACAGCAGATATTTTTGTCCTTGCAGGCCATACGGTGCCCGCTGCAACTGCTCAATGTCACACTTGTAGTGAGAAAGCAGCCACAGACAGTATGTAAATGAAAGGGTGAGGCCAAGTCCTAACAAAACTTTATTTACGAGAGCAGGCAGCAAGATGGATTGGGCGTGAGGGCCACAGTTAGCCGACTCCTGGGGTAGAACACGCACCTCAGCTGGCCTGCCCAGGGCTGAGGGTGGGGGCATTTATATCCCGGCTGCCATCTGCGTGGTTGAGGGCTGCTGGGGTGGGATCGGAGAGTTGGTTTTTGCTGTCCCTTCTGGCCTACATAGGGGCAGCCTGAGAGCAAAGAAATGCAGGTGTTGGGAGGAGGATGAGGAAGGAGGACAACAAACAGCAACGCTCTCTCCAGCTGGGGATCGTGGCTTGTTTGACTCTTGGGGAGAATGAGGCAGGATGAACAGGGAAACCAAGGTTGGACAGGGCCAGATTATTTAACTTTGTATTTCCAGCCTGTGCAACCATTTGTTACTTCCGCCTCTCCATAGTTGGTGGTTGGAGTTTTCTACCGCTCCCTTGGGCCATTCTCTTGGCTGGGACACCCTGTCTTCCAGGGGTCTCAGGTCACCTCCCTCAGGAAGCACACCAGTCTTCTCTTGAGTGTTCCCATAGTGCTTTGCTGTTTCTGCAGCATTTGCATAGTGTGGCTTCTGTCACTTTTCTCTTGCCACGCCGTGAGCCCCTGGTAAGAAATGTTGTGATCCTGTCCACATCCCACCTGGGGGCAGAGCTGGACACCAAACCCCTGCTTCCTACGCCATCTCTCCCTTTCTTCCTGCAGGGGCTGCTGATAACAGGTCCGGTCCTGGTGACCTAAGATGAGCCCTGTCTTTGCCCTCGTGGAGTTCACTGTCTGGAAGGGGAAGGCTAGACAACCCAAAAGCAACAGTTGATAATTCCATCGCTGCTGCGACAGGTGCAGGGGCTGGCAGCGGCCTTGGCAATGAGAGCTGACCTGTGTGAGGGGGTGGTCTCAGCAGCAAACCTGGGACATGAGGGGTGCATGCAGGTGCACACGTGAAGGCAGGGGAGGGAGAAGGCTGTGGTGGGGGGCCGTGGGGAGAGTGAGGCCGAGGCCACGATTCTCCCTGATTGTGTGGCTCTCTTCCCCCGACTCTATGTCAGTCTAACACACATGGATGGAAATACTAACTATAATTGCTTCTGAATGTCAGAATCACGGGTAGCTTTTTGCTTTCTGGTCCGTGTTTTCTGCAGCAGGTCATCATGGGAAGAATGGAGGGCCTTAGTGAGAGCATGCTCCCACTGGCAGTTGTCTAACTATATATTTTTTTGCCACTCAGGGGTGATTCTGTTTCTCTCTGTAAAATGGTGACAGTTAACCCTACTCACACGGTACCCTTAGGTTGCGATGCTTTATGTGTTAACTCATTTGAGCCCCACAACTGCCCTAGATAGGAACTATCACTATGCCTGTTGTATAGATGGAGAAACTAAGGCACAGAGAGGCTAAGTAATTTGCCTGAGATCACAAAGTAGGGGTCAGAGCCAAGATTCCAATCCGCTTCTCTGGCTTTGGAGTCTGGGCTTAACAACTTGATCCTGCTGCCCACCTCACAGGATAGGGATGAGGGGACATCTGTGCAGCCCTGACACATAGTTATTGCTCAATAAATATTAGCTATTGTTATTGTCAATAGCTGTGCAAAACCCTGAGGTGCTGAATGGACATGGCCTTTTGAAAACCTGCGGAAAGGAGCTTGTGGTCGGGGAAGTCACAGGGCTGGATTGCACTAGATATTTAAAGTCAAGAATCTTGCACTTGAGCAGGACAGTTGGAGACCCTGTTGGGTTTTTAGCATGGAAGAGACAGACAGATTTGGGTTTTGCAAATCTTGAAAGACCTCTCTGGCTGCAGTGGGGAGGAAAGGAGCCCAGAAGCCCAGGGCAGCTCCCTTGGATATAGCAGCTCTCCTTAGGCAGAACTGATGCCGGCAGCCTGGAGTCCTAAGACCAGGGTGGGGTTGGTCTGGCTTCTAGGCTGGCTGCATGAGCCAGAGCACCAGAGACAGTCAGGAGTGTGTCACCAGGCTGATGTGATGATGCTGGGAGGCTGGGAAGTGCCGGCGGGAAGGCAGGAACAAATTACTCTCCTGGAGATGAGGCCGGGCCAGTTCCTGCCGTGTTACATTATTAAATTTGTAATCTTCATTCTAATACTTTCCAGCAGTGAATAAGAACCAAATTTAAAATGCTGGCTTTAGATTTCTGGAATAGAGCTCTTTGTCAAGACCTCTTGAAACCCATAATTTCTCTCCAGAGGTGAATGTCTACGTCTTTAAAAAAATTTTAAATAAAAAAATAAAGGAAAACCACTCTTTAGTTAAAGGTTGCGTTGGAGGGTTTGACCCCGACTGTATGTCTCTAGTCCTGGAAAAGGCTGGGAGTGGCACCTTGCAGATGCCCAGGGCTGCCCTGGAAACTTAAGCACCTAAGTCCGGGCCTTGCTGGGGTAGAATGTGTGAGAAGCTTCAGCTCACCTCACCCTCAAGTGGTGGGTGAATCTGTAAAAATCGGGTCCCATGTTCCAAACGAATCAACCTGGGTCAGGCACTTATGTGCAGGTGGCCCCTCTTGTGGTGCTGTCCTGAGAGCCATGCTCTGCTCAGGCCATGTGCAGCTACAGACTGATGATTCTAAATATGAACCTATCCCAGCCTTCAAGGTCATTATGAAGGCATATTTCTCAGAATAGAAGGACAGAACATATTTTATTTAATAGGCTTGATTTATAACTTTTAAATATTTAGAATAAGCCTGAGAACCTCATTTATGCTCTTGCCTGGGGCCCCAGCATATGAAGGGAGGGCCTTTGCATCACCCTTGAACTGAGAGAGAGGGAGCCCAGGGATGGTCTTCCCTTCACAGCCTACAGCCTGGTCCCACAAAGAGACATGTGGCTTAGACTTCACCTTTGGTGCCTCTTCCCTTGCCCTGAGTGACTGCGTTCAAGAGTGGCCCCTTATGAGCGAGGATGTCCATTGGCAGCAGCATGCACAGCGTGCCCAGGGCAAGGCTGCATTTCTGCCTGGTCCCTACCCTTAAGTGGGCACCTGTGTTTAGGGTGCAGCCTGCCTGAGAGATCACAGCACCTCTCAGACCTGAACCAGAGGAGCCATGGGCAAGACCTGAAAGGAAAGTGCTGACCCTCTGGAGTCTTGAGCTGCTCATGAAGCCTTTTCTGTGTTAATAATCGTTGTGATAGAGACGTCTGCTGTGCTTCACATAATGCCGGGGCTCTGAGCTCTGCACCTGGATTATCCTACGGAGACACCGGACTGTGAGGGAGCTCGGTTGTCGTTCTTGTTGCACAGATGAAGAAACCGGCTCACAGAGGACACATCTGCCTTTGGCCCAGGGCCATGCAACAGGAGCTTCAAACCCAGACCTGCCTGGCACTTGAGTCTGTCCGCCCAATCACTTCTCTGCACTGCCCTTCACCATTTCTAGAAGCATCCCCGATGCAGGCAGCAAGTATTTACCAGCCCTGCTCCAGTGCATTGGGTACTGAAGGTACAGGGCAAATAGGACCAGGGCCTCCCTCAGCCTAGGAGCAAGCAGAGCCCGTAACTGGGGACGCCATTGAGGGAGTGTCAAGTACCAAGGTGCCCAGGCCACTGGTGGACCTGGGAGGTTAGCGGGGAGCTTATTTATGTCTCCTGGGGACAGAGTACATAGGTGTAGGGAGGAAGTGGAGGCAGGAAAGGGGTGGGTGGGGTGGGGAAGGCCCAGTGCGGCCCAGGACCAGCCCCTTCTTCTTTTTTTTTTTTTTCTTTTTTCTTAGTACTGACTTTTTTTATTGAGAAATTTATTTGTTGAACAATCATATAAGTTTTTAACAAAATAATATCATATGTATATAGATTCTGAAGATTAGATTTACCCCCAAGAGTGCCCCTCCCAATTACCCACCCTTATCTCTCCCCTCCTCTACCCAAAACATTTCTAAAAATATATTAGGTTGTATAACATTACAACTTATCCGGATTTAACATGTGATAAGAGACCTCCTTTCTCAATGGCCAGGGTCTAGTTCCAGCCTCCTCAGATGAGTGAAGACATTCGACCCTTGGTTCTCTGGGTTATGCTGATTTCACTCAGCATAATTTTATAACCAGCCCCTTCTTAAGACCAGAGTTACATCATCATCTTTAGGCCTCTGTCAAGAGGGGCAGGACTTAACATCCACCCCCATCGTGTTTTCAAAGTCAGCTGAGGTGCGGAGGGGAGGAGCAGGGCATTCACACCTTTTCGGTCAGGTTGGGTTGGTCTGGGCCTCTGAGCCTCCAGCCTGTGATCCTGTCCTTTCACACCCAGGAGTGGCAGAGTCGCCGTTTATCATTTTAACTTTGTGAAACGATACTGTGCTTCACCAGTTGCAAACACTTGTGCGGTTCCGCCTGCTGGCATTCCCTGCACACACGTGGGTATGTGCTCTGGATGTGGTGCTGTGATTTTGTGCATGTTACCTTGTATGGTCCTCATGGCAGACCCTGGGAAAGGTCCTGTTGCTAACCCCATTGTCCAGAGGAGGAAATTGCATAACTTGCCAGACTCCGCATTCAGCAAATGGCAATGCCGGCTTCCTTGGTTTCACACCCTTAGTCTAAGCTGTGTGTAGCCATGGCGGCAATTTGGAGAAAATACAGAGAAAGCATTCGAAAAGAAACTAAGAGCAGCTCCAGATCTCGAATGCAGAAGTAGAATGCTTAACCGCTGGGGCTGTTTCCAGGAGCGTGTGTGTGCATGTGTGTGCACGGGAACATGTGTTTAAACCGAGGCAGGGTCATGCTGCGGTGCTATTTTGTAAATGGAAGCCACCATGTAAAAATCACCTTCAAAAGACCTTCACAGGCTGGTCTCTGCAGGGACACTCGGATTTCTCGGAGCAGGTCTGGGGCTGCAGGGGATTCACCCGTGGTCCACAGCCCTGACCAGGCAGGCCCACGGGCAGCGCGAGGCAGCTCAAGCTTATAGCCTCGGTTTTTTTGGCCCTGTTTTTGTGCCCCTGTTCTTGTAAAATAAATAAATAAATGAATGAATAAAATTTAAAACTGACAGACCTCCCCAGGATTTTATTCCGTGCCTGGCCCTGCATTTCAATGCAAGAAGCAGAAGGCTTGCGAGCTATAAATAGCCCGAGCCTCTTCTGCTCGGTGGTGGAGGTTTGTAGGTTCTGACTCCTCCCAACCTGGTGACCTGGATTACTTCCTTCCTGCAGTGGCTGCTTTCCTCACTGCCCTCCCTGTCCATCCTCCACGGAGCAGAGCAGGTCCCTCTCTGCAGTAGGTAGTGTGCACCTACACTGGGCCAGGCCTTGGGGACTGGGGACTGGGCCACAGGTTGAGTGAGACACTAGCCCTCGACTCACAGCATGCCACGGGCAGTGCATGGATATGGACACAAATATTCACAGGTGAGGATCTTCCCCAGTGTGGAAGCTCACCAAGGGGTCCCTAGTTCTGCGCACCAGGGAAGACTTGTGGGAGGAGCTCTGGGAAAGGGAAGGAAGAGAAGGGAGCCCAGGGAGGAGTGTGCGGGCTCACAGTGTCATGCTTGCACAGGGCCTGACCAGAGCAAGCCCGCATGTTATTTGAGAGCATGTCCAGGGTTGCGTCAGTGGTGCCCAAGACTTCTAGAGTCTAGGA
This sequence comes from Aplodontia rufa, assembly GCA_004027875.1. NCBI lineage: Eukaryota > Metazoa > Chordata > Mammalia > Rodentia > Aplodontiidae > Aplodontia > Aplodontia rufa. Next base: position 14,927 of record PVKS010023280.1, read on the forward strand.
TCTCCGGTGAGGAGGGTGCTCAGCTTTTTCACTGGTCAGTAATTCTCCACCTGCACATGCCTTTCTTTCTGGAACCTGGATCCTGAGCCCCGCCCAGACCACTGCTATTCCATGAGTCGTTTGCATGGTAAATTCAACATTCAAGAGGTTTTTCTTGAGTACTTAATGTATGCCCAGCCCCACTCCACATGCTGGGCCTATAGTGACAGAGTTCTCTTGAGTGACAGTATTATCAGGGTTTTTTTCATACTGTTGATCTTTACAATGCTGATGGGGTAGGTAGTAAAATTTTACTGGTAAGAAGATAAAGGTTGGAAAACGTGAGGGGTTTCTAAAAGCCCACTAAACTGGCCAGATGGGAAGGAAATGTAGCCCATATCTTCCACTTTTCATTCTTCCTTTCTCCCCCTTCAGCAGACGTTTGCAACATTTTGTATGAGAAAGAGGAAGGAAGGAAGGTGGCGAGGAGCTGGCAGTTTGCAGAGTATAGGGACTCCCCGGCCTTAGCCACCATGGTTCCTTCTGCACCAAGCAGATTAGGGACAACTGTGCAGAGCCACCAGAGAAATCTAGTTATGATGCCTGAGGACAGAAAGGAGTCATCAGGGGCTGGAGCGGTGGCTCAGCGGTTACAGCGCTTGCCTTGCATGCGCGAGTACGCGGGTTCAAACCCCAGCACCACGTACACAATGAAGTGTGTGAGCAACGAAAGTCCATGAGAAACTAAATAAAATTGATTCTGTCTTTCTCTCTCACTGTCCCTCTCTCTTTAAAAAAAAAAAAAAAAAAGAAAAGAAAAGAAAGGAGTCGTCAGGGAGCGTGGGTTCAGCTGGCTCTCCAGGGCAGACCGAGTGCAGTCTGAGCCTCACATCTGCCCTGGCAGCTGCAGCTGCAGCCAGTGCCTAGTCCACATCCCCCATTCCACCCCGAGTCACTGGCTGTGCCCAAGTCTAGGCCCCACTGGAATTGAGGGGTCCAGGGCTGGCCCTGAAAGGCTGTGAATGTCCCCTGCTTGTGGCCTCCTTTCTATTAAGGAAATGGAGGGAGTTCTGGCCACTGTGTTCTCTCTCCCAGGGGAATGGGCTGTATGGCCTTCTCTCTCTCCACTGGATGAAAGACCTGTCCCTCAGCAGCAAGGAAATGAGGGAACTGTTGTAGCTAAGGAGGGTCCCTGAAGTCAAACATACAAGCGTGTTCATCGCTGGACAGGTGGGTCTCGAACCAGTGCCCCCTGTCTTCTGTCCTATACAAGATGTGGACTTCAGCTGCTGCTCTCCTGTGGTCCTTGTCTGAGCTCTGTCTCTGGCATCCTCTTGGCTTCCCTGTTCCTGTCTCCTCTCTGCACTACTTCATTTATCAGGGGAGTCTAATTCTAGTAGCCCCTGACGGTGGAAAAACCCAAGGTTGGGAGTCATGAGACTATTCTAGACCAGTGCTGTCCAATAGAAATGTCATCAATGGGCCCTGGAGCGGTGGCTCAGCGGTTGGAGGGCTTGCCAGCATGAGCGAGGACCCAGGTTCAAACCCCAGCACCACATACATAACTAATTGTCAAAGAAACAAAGGCCAGATGGAAAAACGAAGTTGATTCTCTCTTTCTTTCTCTCTCACTCTCTCTCCTTCTCTCTAAAGAAAAAGAAAGGTCAGTGATCATGGCAAGGGCCCACATTCATGGTCTGAAACAGTAGCCTCTGCCGTGCATGCCATTCAGCACTTGAAACGTGGCCAATGCCACTGAGCGTGGGCAAATTCTTTAACAGTTTAATTAATGTAAGTGGTCACATGTGGCTAGTGGCCATGGTGCTGGGCAACACAGCCATGGATCCAGATGTGCATGTACTGAGCTGTAAGTACATGCACATCTGGATCCATGTGCAAGTTTCTTCTCTCCCTGGGAAGGTGAGAGAGGCCATCCAGAATGGAGACTGGGTCTGGGGTCAGCTGGGTCTCAGGTAATTTCTGGGGTCAAGTCACTCAACTTGTCTCTGCCTTGGTTTCCTCATGCATAAATGGAGTCTAGTAAGAATGATTAAAATGATGTTTAAATGAGATACATCTCCACAAGGGCCTCATTCCCAGCAGGCTCTTGACTCCTCATGGAAGTGGTTTTTGCTGGTATTGTAGACGCTCATGTACACCACTTTGGAAAACTGACAATTGTTTTTGCTACAAGTATTTTTTTTAATTTTTTTATTCAGAAATTTATTTTTTTGAACAATCACACAATCTTCCAACGAAATTTACTCTGAAGATTAGATTTACCCCCAAGAGTGCCCCCACAATTACCCACCCTTATCCCTCCCCTCCCCTTCCCAAAACATCTCTAAAAATGTATTAGGTTGTATGACATTACACCTTATCTGGATTTAAAATATGATAACAGATCGCCTTTCTCAATGGCCAGGGTCTAGTTCCAGTCTTCACAGATGAATGAAGACATTTGACCCTTGCTTCTCCGGGTTAAGCTGATTTCACTCAGCATAATTTCTTCCATAGCCATCCATTTACCTTCCAAGGCTGCAATATCATTGTTTCTAATTGCTGTGTAAAATTCCATGGTATATATGTACCACAGTTTTTGGATCCATTCATCCAGTGAGGGGCTTTTGGGTTGGTTCCATAATTTAGCTATTGTAAATTGAGCTGCTATGAACATAGATATTGCTGTGTTGCTGTAATGTGCTGCTACAAGTATTTGTAAAATGCTTATTTTACATAGTTGTATGAGGTTCACAACTTTGAACTATGTAAAAGTTGTACCACTGAGCATGCATATTTTTATATATATATATATATATATATATACACACACATACATACATATATACATACATATACATATTTTTTTTCCTGGGGAAAACCAAATTTTTTCTCTGGGGAAAACCAGCTCAACAAATTTTCATGGTGGTCCAAAAGTTGAAGAACTCCGCACCTGGAATTGACTGTGCATACTGAATGGGACTGGGTGAGATCAGGAAGACAGCAGACTCTGACCCCAGATTGCCATTGTCCCGGCCCTGCCCCTCACTGGGTGTGTAAACCTGGTTGAACTTCGGCCTTCCTGTCTGTGAAATGGGGCTGATGGGGGACTAATGGCCTGAGTCGAGGGGACTGTGTATCATGGCACCTGGCACCTGTGCCCAGAGTGCTAGTGACTTTTGTCATTACCACCAGCATCATTCATTGTCACTGTCATCATCACTGTGGTTCCATCTGCCATGTGGCGGACCTGTGCCAGGGGTGTGTGTGTGTCTCCAGCCTCCTCTCAGACCATGTCCCCTGCTCTGCTGCAGCCACCCTGGCCCCTTTGATGCTTCATGGAACATAGGAGACGTTAGTGTCCCTGGCCTTTGTTCCTCTCCCCTGCATTGGGCACATGCCCCCTTTCCCCATTTCAGCTCTTTACTCACCCTCGTGAGGTCTCCCTGCCACCATCTGCTGCCTTCTATGGTCCTTCGTTCTTTATGTGTTTGTCTGCTTCTCCTCAGTGGGGCTTCAGGGGGACATTTGGTTTTCTTTATTTGATTCCCTGTGTGAGTTCCAGAGCTTAGAACAGCACTTGATATTATAGAAAGTGCTCAGATAAATACTGGGTGAGTGAGTGAGTGAAACTCAGTCAGTCTGAGAAAGGCTTCTGTGGGCTCTCAAACTCCTTAGATGTCTGCTCTGTAATTTATATGTATACACACACACAAACACACACACACACACATACACATAATTTATATATATAAATAATATATATGATTTTTTGTTTGTTTGTACTGGGGATTGAACCCGGGGTGCTTAACCACCAAGCCACATCCCCAGCCCTTTTTATATTTTGAGATAGGGTCTCACTAAGTTGTTTAGGGCTTCGCTAAGTTGCTGAGGCTGGCCTTGAACTTGCAATCCTCCTGCCTCAGCCTCCCGAGCCACTGGTAACACAGGCCTGCACCACCGCACCCAGCTGTAATATTTTCAGTAGGCAAATATTCCCTGACCTCTCCTCTATGCTGGGATGGTTTGTAGGTTCTAGTGATGGAAGGTGAATGTGAAAGTCTGTGTTCTTGATGCACTCATGGACAGGGTGTGGCTGTAGCATAGTTCCCTTCCAAGCACTTCCCACCATTGAAGCTACTGGCTTGTGCTGCCATCTTGTCTGCTGTCTGCCACCCTAGACAGGAAAAGCTCAGTGCTGTGTCCTCTGCCCCAGGACAAGGGCCAGCACATATATGACAGCTGCATGAAGGAACAAGTACAGGCAGGAGCAGGTAGGGACCAGCAGTAGAGTCCATGGGTGTACCAAGGAAGGGTGACCAATCCTGCCTGGGGAGGCATGGGACAGAGTTGTAAGGAGTCACTCTGGAGGTGAGGACCTTGCTGTCCCTCACCCTTGACCAACCATGAGCAACTTGGAAATGATGGGAGGGTGGTAGCTTCTCATCCCTCAGGAGGCTGGGTGGCCTTTTCTATTTCAGTTTCTGCCTGATCCTCTGTCCTTGAAGTTAAAAATAGCCAAGGATGGGAGTGCAAGGACATGCTGTCCTCTGTCACCGAGCAAGGATTCTACTACCTCTTCTCAAAGGGGCTGCAGGACCATAGGTTTGAGAATGTAGCAGCTTAAAGAATTAGCCCTTCCTGCCTCCTTGAGGACAGGCAGAAACCTCTCTTTCCTCGATCTGGCAGGACTCTTAATGAGCTGAGGATGTTGCAGCTGGAAGGCTCTCTAGGGTGGGCAGACTTCTGGCAGGAAGCCCCATCATTCTCCAGGCCTGGGACCTTGGCAGGCATCACCAATCAATCAAGGTACCCTGTCCCCAGGACCATGGCAGCCATCACCAATCAATCATGACACCCTTTTCTGCCAAGTCCACACAGTCTAAGAATTCTTAACACGGGGTATTTCAGGCAACAGCTACCAGAGTTGCCAAAAAGAAAGGAGAGAAAACGTATTTATCATCTCCCATCTAGTCCATTCCTCTCATGGTGGAGAAACTGAAGCTCAGTGTCTTATGTCACCGTGGAAGGCCATGGTGGAGCTGGGTCCAGACCCTGGGGTTCTGACCCCACTGTGGCTTTTTTCCCTTCCCCTCCCCTATTGCACCCTCTTTGCCACCAGAATAAGGCTTGTCTGTGTAGAAGAATGGCTCTTAACCATGATGGCAAGGCCCCCGTATTCTACAGCACAGTTTGTGCCAGCAGGTTCTTTCCTGAGGAAAGAGTGGATAGCTTTCATAGGCTCTCTGAAGGCTCCTTCCTGGCCAAGAAAGATGAAAAAATCAGCAGAGAGAGAGGGGAGAGTCTCGCTACTCAGCACATGGGCCACTCACTGCAGCCATGGAAAGGCTGACTCAGGCTACACCCAGACCTGAAGAATCAGAATCTGTATTTAGCAAGATTCCTGGGTGGTGTGTTTGCACACTGACGTTGGAGAGGCACAGGGCTGGACCTCACCCAGCCTCCATTTCTGTTTGATGGCCAGCACCCCCACCAGTCTGCAGGGTAGGCGTGGTCCCTGCCCTCATTTGAGAGAGTGGAAAGAAACAGGCTCCATAGCCAAGATGGGGCCCAGCTGTTCTGTGGTGCTGCCCAGGCTAGGTTAGGGGAGGTCCTTGTTCAAACTGGATAGTGCTTCCTATCCTGGGAGACCCCTGCATGTATTAAGCAGGTAGGTGGAAGTTTCTCCTTAGGAAGACACACTTGAGTGTTCAAGAACAGGCCCTGGTGACCTGTTCTGCAGAGGGGTCTGGAGAGGGCCTGGTCTTGGGATGTGGATGAACTGGGGGATCAACAGGGAAGGTGCTGCTTAAAGCCCGTGTTGCTAGCAGACTTGGGACTGAGCACAGCACTTCTAAGGTGGGTTTGCTCTGGTGAGTCCTGTAGCCAGGTGGCTCCAGCCGGTTCCAGCTGATCTTCACTGATCCCTGCTACTTCTTCAGGGTCTGGCAGGCTCTGAGGGAGCTGGCCGAGTTGAGGAAGGTGGCGCTGGGAAGCCTGAGGCACAGAGAGACAGAAGGCTTGCCCCAGTGGGACGGGGAGAAATTCATTCCATCTCTCCCCACCCACCCTGTGCCCACAGCCCTGTTTCCCATGAGCCCAGCTATAAGCCTCCCCTCCCCTGCCCTGGCAGGAGCCTGCCCCAGCAATACTGGCTCCCTGACCTTCAAGGTCTGTTTAGTGTTGGAGTTAAGACTCTTAAAGAAATAAGAGATGAGATGGGAATATATATAATGTAAAAGCTTTATGGAGACCAATTCATATCTCATACACCTATTTAAAGTGGGCAATTTGGTGAGTTTTAGTACATTTAAGATTGGGCAGTGATCATCACAATTAATGGCCCAACATTTTTGTCACCCTGCAAAGTAAGCCTGAACCTATTAGTAGTCACTTCCTGTTCCTGGCACTTCTGCCCCTGGCAACCACTAGTCTGCTTTCTGTCTGTATAGATTTGCCTGTGCTGGATATATATCATATAAATAGAGTTCCAGAATGGTTTTTGTGACTAGCTTTTTTTACTTGGCGTAATGTTGCCAAGGTTTGTCCCTGCTGAAACGCGTCACTATTTAATTCCTTTTTATGTCTGAATAATATTCTGTGGCATGTTCATGCCACACTTGTTTATCCGTTCATCCGTCAGTGGACAGTGTGCTGTCTCCACCTTTTGACTGTTGTGATTGATGCTGCTGGGAGCGTTCGTGTTCAGCCCTGATGGGACCGACGGGTTTGGCATCCTGCCTTTGCCACTTACTTGCTGTGGGCTCTTTGGCAAATTACTTCAGCTCTCAGAGCCTCAGTTTTCTGAGAGTTTCTGGGAACTGGAGACACAGATGTCTGTCTCAGAGTCTTATTGATGATCAGTACTCTTGTGACGGGAACTGCACACATGTCATGCTGTTGAATTCAGTCCCACAAGGGGCATGGCAAGATTTATTTCATAGTTAGGGTGGATTTGTGCTATTATGATGGGCTCACGTATGCTGCCGTGTAATAAGAAATCCTTTGGCGGCTGGAAGAGTTCTTTTTCTAGTTCCCCTACTTCCCTGTACCTTTGGCCTTTTCACATTATTAGGAGCCATATTTCTTTTTAAACATTTTTTTTTCAAATTTGAAATATACATAGAGAAAAGTACAGGAGCCAGAAAAGCTCTCCAAAGTTCCATCATTCTGATTGCCTCTCTGCCATGGGAATGCCATGTCCTAGACAGGACTCGCTTCTTCACTCTTGATCCCAGAAGAATTCATAGGGCACAACCACAGCTAACTCATAAAGGATGCTTAACATGAGCACAGAGTAAACCTTTGCTGTGGAAGCCACTGAAATTTGGGGTCATTTGTTACCACAGCATAACCTAGTGAGAGCTGACTAATACATTTAATCCTTATGAATACAAGTGATGGGTTATTTTATTTCTAATTTACAAGGAAACTGAGACTCAAATAGGTTCAGTAACTGTCTTTAGTTTGCTCAGAAAGTGGCAGGGTGATGCTTCAAGTCCCAAACCCAGTTACTCAGGCTTCAGAGCCTGCACTCTGAGGGAGATGTGGGTGTGTGGGCTGTGTCTGGGGAAGGGTGAGTAATCCAGTGTGGACCGCACACCTGCCATGTGCATGACATCAGACTTGTGGTATAGGCTTGGGGCAAATCCTGGAGGTCCTGAATGCTGTGTGTATGGAGAAGCTTCCTGGTGCCAGATGGGACTGTACACTGTGCCTTCTGCCTACAGCCTAGCTCCTTCCAGAGCATGTTCAGGTGGTCCTAGGTCCTGGCAGGAAAGGCTTCCCTGGGCACACAGCCAGTGGTGGTGTCCTCCTTCCAGTAGGCTTAGTCTCTTCTCTGGAAGGTCTCCCCACACTGGCTGGAGCAGAGTGAGTGACTTTCCCTTGGTCCCCGTGCTAAGCACAGGCCTGCCCCCTACCCCAGGGGCATTCACTCTGCATTCAGAACTTTCTACCCTTCGCTTCCATTTTTATGCTACATTTTTGCCTTCTCTCTGCACGTTTTCCATTTGTCAACATAACCTTCACTTGTACCAGAAGGTAGCACTTGTGTGTACAATGAAAGATTATTTTATTTGCAATTAAATATAATTCAACCTTGAAACAATTCTACTTACAACCCAGACCCTCCCTCTACCGGCAGTACTGGATTAATTATTGCTCTCCTCAGCTCCCATAATATTCTGCATATATCTCCACCCTTATACTCTACTACTTTGTAATTATAACACCTTGGATTATAATTGCCCCTTACTTGTCTGCCTCTTGTGCTAGACTGAGAGTTTCAACAAAGTCTGGGTTTAAATCACCTGTGTTATGAGTCTCCGGCACAGGCTCTGGCACTGAATAGGTAATTAGTAAAGCGTTTGTGGAATGAATGAAAATTACTTATCTGTCTCGTCTCCCTCATCCTTGCCCCCTCCGCTACCTGTTAATTCCTTAAGGACAAAGGCTGTCATATTTGAGAAAAGCGTGGTACATGAAATGGGCTCAGTGAGTGCACATTTTGTTGGATAAATGGAAATAATGTTTCCTTCCAGGGGTAGGAAAGGGTCTGGAACTCTTCTCCCTCCCCACAACCTAAGGAGCAAAAGTTCTACGCAGGTCTTTGTGGAGCCAAGAGAGAGCACCCAGGTCACCGCTTTGCCCCTAGGCAGGCAAGATAGCTAACCGCTGAGGGCTAGCTCTGTTTTGGAAATGGAGACAATACACTTTCTCTGGAGGTCCAGGATTGAATGAAGGAACAAATGGAACACCTCCCATAGGCTCTGGTTGAGCTTCATACGTGGGAGTCTGTGTCTTTATGAGAGTGGAATTTCAAGCATCGGCAAGCCGCTGGGAAGGAACTGTGTTTTAAAAACACGTGAGATAGACATGCCTTCTTGCTCTGAAATCTCCCCTTCCCTCAGGCTGCCGCACCCAGTCAGCACTGTGGACAGTTCCTGTGAATGCTGGCCCTATTCCAAGCTGTTTCCACTCCTTCCTCTCCGGTCCTTCATTTAACAAATACATCATTTGAAGGATACAAGTGTGAGCCGAAGAGACTGTAAATCAACATCCTTCCCTCATCCTTCCCCAAATGTTTCCAGTCCTGAGACTCAGTTCTTCAGACCATTGCTTCCGGAGGGAGCAGGATCCACTGTGTTGACTGTTCCAGTGTTTTGGCCCCTTTAAAAAGCATCCAAATGTGTGACCTCTGACCCAGTATCTTCACTCCTAGGTTTGTTCCCAGAAGAAGTGTGCACATACAGACACAAACAAGAATGTTTTTGTCAAAGCTGTTAGTAATATCTCCATATGGAGACTACCCAAATGCTCATCGACAATAGAATGGATGAAATCTGAAATTTGTTTTTCTCATATTTGTACAATGTACTACAAAGAAGCCAAGAGAATGAATGAACTACAACAAAACAGTCAATGTGATGAAGCTCACAAGCACCATGCTGAGTGAAATTAACCTGACTCTAAGGAGTACATACTAGATGATTCTGTGTACTAAGACCACGAGCGAGGCAGCCAAGTCCGTGTCCTCAGGAGTCAGGACAGCGCGTCTCTTGGAGGGAGACAAGCTGGACGTGGGTATGGGGGCTTCTGGGTCGTTGGGAATGCTGTTTGCTGACCTGGGCTTGGTTCCATAGATGAGTGTGTTGTGTAGCATTCATCAAGCTGTGAGCTTGCAGCTATGCGCTGTGTGATTGTGCACTTTTCTGTGTATATGCTATAATTTAGCAAACGGTTGTTTTTAAAAGTATCTTTCTCTAGAATAGAAGAGAATGCTGAGATTTTTATGTGCAAGATGATAGGCAAGAAATTTAGGGGATGGCTGGTGTCCTGGAATATTTGGAGTTATTCGATGTAAATAGAATTTAGCGCACAGTGGGAGAAAAGGAGGCAGGGGGCGGGGGGAAATCCGTGAGGCTGAATCTGTAAATCGGGAGCAGGTCAGAAAGGCAGTGTGTTAAAGCCTTTGCAAGCAACGGGCAGCATCAGAAGCTTTCAATCAAAGAGATGATGTGTTCAGGACTGAGGTTTAGAAAGCTCATGAGGCCCCAGGGAGGAGAGCCGGTAGAAAAGGACACTGGTGGTGGGGAAACAGATGCAGCTGCTCAAGACTGCACAGCTCGTAGAGTGAGTGGGGCCGGGTTTGCAGTCTGGACAGACAGGGCCCCATGCTCCGTGCATTTGGCTGTTAGGCTCTGCTGTCCCCTGAAAGCTCTGATCCTTCAAAAATGCTGGTGAATGACAGTTGACTGTGAAAGGGAACAGAGGGGTTGGCAGGCAGGAGCCCTGAATGAATTCTTACACTAACATGGTCACTGACCCATGCCTCTCTTGTCCTCTACATGGAGAACATATTGGTGTAGATGATTCTTGAGTTCCCTCCAAATGAAATCCCTGATTGTAAGAGAAGGCAATCTCTGATGGCTCTAGAGAGAAGATCGCGGAAGGTAAAGGCTCTCAGGGTTTGAGGTTTCCCTGCCTGTCCTTGAGGCATGGCCAGAGGCAACAGTGGGACTCTGGAGGCCTGAGTGCCCTCAGATGACCTCAACCCTTGATTTTCAGATGAATTTCAAGACCTGGGCAAGAGGGCATGGCAGACTGATGTCTGGGAATAATTGGGCCATGAAGAGGTTGACCACTGAGGGGAAAGAGGCATCACACTTCCCTTCCTGTCACGGGGAAGAGGAAGTGAGGTGCCAGGGGCTTTGGTGCTTTTAGCATCCTGGGTTCAGATAACCCAGTCACCCTAGCTCCTGTGTTGGGGGAACTTCACAGGCTGCTGTGTGGACCTGGGTACAGTTGGCACTCACAGAGATGGGATCAGACACTGGCCAGCGGCATGGATAGGGATTTAGGGCTTGGGGACCTCTCTTCAGGCTCCTCCCTGGGAAACAGCACTGGTAATTCTCTCTAAAGTAAAATGTACAAGTGCAGAATGGAAACATTTGTCTGCTCCCTCCACCACCGCCTTCCTGGGTTTCAGGCCTAGCGCTGTCTTGTCTGATGTAACTCTGGACACGTTGCTAAGCTGCTATGAGCCTGTTTCCTTGTTAAGATAACAACACTTGCCTCTCAGAGTTATGGCGAGGTTAAATTATGTATCTAATAGTGCTTGGTACAGGGTAAATGCTAAAAGTAATGGTATCTGCGCTCATAATTTATCATTATCATCATTTTATTATCCTGCTCCCTGGGAACGCTTGCTTTGGAGAGAAGGTACATTAAACACATTTATATTCAGGTATAAACAGCCAAGTAAAATTTACTTGTTTTCTTTACTGGAGAATTTGTGTTTTTCTTGGGGATACTTCCTAATGCCAATTCTGTTAAGCACGTGTTTTTAGTGGGTTGGGCAGTGTGGCGCTGTCCTTGGTGCTGAACAGAAGGTGAGGCAGAAGCTCACCTAGCAGGATTGACAGCACTGTGTTCTAAGGTGAAGGGGACTGGCTACCCTAACAGAGGTGAGTTGAGTGCCCTCGGGTTTCAAAGAGTCAGATATCAGGGATCTTTATGGAAGAGAAGGCATTTGAACTCTGGCAGAGCTCAATGAGGTTAGCGGCTCAATAAAAGCTTGGCTTTGAAGTCAGAAGACCCGGTTTGAAGTCCAGCTCTGCCGTAAGCAGCTGTGTGTGTCCTTTATCCTGTTGAGCTTCATGCTCTTTCTCTGTGCAGAGGAGTTGTAACCATCTCATGGTTATTTGTGAGAATTAGGTAAGATGATGCTTATGTGAAGCCTCCAGCAAGGTGGTATATAGCAAGTGACAGTCGCCACCTTTGCTGAGTGCTTAGTGCCACTGAGGCTGCCCTGGGGATTAGGCCTGGGCACATTATTACACTACCTGTTACATTCAAGGCTTACTGCAGCCCTGGGAGTTTGGCATTATTATCCCTGTTACACAATGAGGAAAGTGAGGTTTGAAGCGACTGATGAATTATGGGGTTTATTTAAAGTTAAACTCAGGAGGATGATTAGAATTTTGATGGGGGGATGAAAAAGGAAAGTAAAGGAAAGAGAATGAGAATGAAGAAGTGATTGAGGATGGACAGGGAGCAGCAAGGTACTGGCCAGATTGGGGTATAGAGACTGAGGAAGACCAGGAGCAAATGGAGAAGGAATCCCATAATGGACAGTTTTGGCTGGCTGGGTGCAGCGACTGAACTTAATTTGGCAGGTGATATGGAGTCATTCTAAGGTTTTATTTTATTTATTATTTTAAAGAGGGATAGTGAGAGAGAGAATCAATTTTATTTAGTTTTTCATGTGGCCTTTGTTGTGTACATGGTGCTGGGGTTTGAACCTGCGTTATGTGTTCATGCCAGGCAAGCACCATAACCACTGAGCAACCCTTCCAGCCCCCATTCTAAGGTTTTAAATAAAATCCTGACCTGATTGAAACCATGGTCTATTTATGAATTTGTCTGTATTTTACTTTCATTTACCTTATAGAATCTATATTTAGCTATAAAAAACAAGTTCAAAGCCAACCTGAGCAACTTAGTGTCTCAAAATAAAAAATAAAAACAGCTGGGGATGTAGATCCGTGGCTCAGCACCCCTGGGTTTAACCCTGGTACCTCACCCAAATTCAAGTGACACAGAAGCACACACAAAGAGAAATAAAATCTACTTCCCATTGTGCCAGGTGGAGTATAAATTGGTACAGCTCTTCAGCAGAGTCAGCCAGAGCTGAACAAACACCTCTCCTCTGACCCAGCAATTCTATTCCCAAGTAGATTTCCAAGAGACACAGGTGTGGATGCTCACCAGAAGATGTGCACAAGAATAGCCATGGCAATCCTATGCCGGAGGGAAAAGCTGCAGAAGCCCAGCAGCCGTACTGTGGGTAAACTGAGATACATTCGTGCACTGGAACGCCCTACAGCAGTGATAGCACCCTGCGCCCACAGACAGCAAAGTGAGCGCATCTCACGTGTGATGTGAAGCAGAAGAAACCAGGCCAAAAAAAGCCACACTCTATATAGCATTCAAAACCGGGCAAGACTAATAGCTGGCACTGGAGACCAGCAGAGTGACTACCCTTGTAACCAAGTTAGTGATGAAGGATGGGTCTCAGGGGTCCTTGGAACCCTAGTGATGCTCTGTGGCTGTGTCTGGGTGCTGGTTACACAAGCTTGTTTGGTTTGCACAAATTCATCAAGCTATACTCTTAAGGTTTGGGTGCTCTTCCGTATACTTAGATCTTCAATTAAAAAGTTACCAAAAAAACAGTCTCCCACACACCTCCTCTAATGATCTTTCTCCGTACAGTTATTCATCGTTAGTGGTTTTGTTCACATACTCCTGGATTTTTCTGTGCATGTGCATAAAGACAAAGCTCTCTGTCCCTGTCTCTCCTTTCTCTCCACGCATACGCATGCCCGCGTGTGCACGCACACACACAGAGCTGTCTATAGCTCTACAAAAATGGCATCATGTTTCACATACTGCCCTGCAACCTGCTTTTCTAACTTGCCATTACGCAGAGGGAGTCATTCCATGTCACTGTAGATGCAGACGGAGCTTTTCAGCAGTTACCCAGTATTTTACTGCGGTGATGTGTTGTTAGTTAACTGGTCCTGTATCAACAGACAGTTAATTCCAGCATTTCCTTGGTGCAAACCGTACCATGGGGAGCCCATTTGTGTGTGGCATCGTCTGCTTTTGTAGCTATTGGTTTAGAATGAACTAGTGAGACTAGTGTGCCTTGCTCTGAGGTAGAAACTTAATCTGTTAAGGACTTGTGGCTGGGTGGGCAGGGACCAGAGAACCAGTTAGCAGGCTGCTGAGGACTGTTGAAGCTCGAGGTAGGAGGCTGTGAGAATGGACGAGAAGGGGAGAGGTGAGATAGGAGAGATGTTAATGGCAAAGACCTGGCATCTGATGAGGGAGGGAAAAGCCTTTGGGCCCCTGGGAGTTTCCGAGTCTGAGTGGCCGGCAGGATTGGAACCTAAACCAGAAGCTGACTGAGGGGTGTTGGGCTGGCGTTGGGGCTGGTTTAGGACATGTTTCCTGGGAGCAGACCCTGTGATGAGATTCATGGGCAGGTGAGGGAAGGAAGCACCCACAAAGGACTGGGGGAGGGCAGGGCAAGAAAGAAGTGGCCAAGAGCACATGGTTGCTGAGACGGTGGCCAGCCACGGTCCCTGGGGCAGCTTGTTAGTGGAAGGTGATGGTGAAAGAAGTGGAAGCTTGAGGCTGGAGGAGGGACAAAAGAGCAAGGAGGCCAAGAGAGGCCCAGCCAGGAGGAGATCAGGAGGTTGAGATGAGGCTGGCAGGAGGCGGGGGTGACAGACAGCACATCAGCCTCACCAGGTGTAGCGAGGGGCAAGCGCAGGTGGAAAGGCCAGGGGCTGGTGAAATCTGGAAGGGAGGGAGAGCTAAACAGAACCCAACTTCCAGCTAAGAGGGAGCAGGACCAGGTTGGGAAGCTTATGGGGCAGGGGAGTTGGGAAAGCATTACAGTAGTCACTTTAGGTCAGCAAAAGATGACCGACAGAAGGACCAAGTGACCGAGGTTAGGTGAGTACAGTTGGAGTGATTGGGTACAGAGGGGTCCCCAGGTTGGGGAAGGTGGCATGAGGGCATCAGCAAGACAGCTGGCCAGGGTGAATTTGGGGAATGTCAGAAGGTCTTTCTCTGCACGGTTGTGGCTTTTTCTGTTCAGCACCTACTGTGTGCCAGGCACTGTGGCAAACATCCCTCATTTAACCCCCTCCATGGGGGCGGGTGCTTTCTGACTTTCTGGTCCCTGCTGGGCCGGCTGATGCCAAGCCAGGCTCCCCGGGTGCTGAGCGAGGGCTGCTGCCAGGCTCAAGAGACTGGGGGTGAACTGCCCTAGGATGCCCAGAAGTGGAGCACCCCTCCAGCCTCTCCTCAGCCCTGCGGATCTGGGGATCCAGGTTTGTTGTGCTTGGCTCCTCCCTCTTCCAGGAGAGATGCATCAGCCCTAGTGGGTGGAGACAGTGGGGTGGGCTCTGCACACGGCTCAGGCGGAGGTCAGAAGCCTTCCTGCCTGGCAGGTGTCTGCAACCTGCCAGGTGCCTGTTGCAGGTCTGAAGCCCAGTGGGGGGTGTTTGCCCTGCATATATGATGTGTGTGTTTGTGTGTGTGTGTGTGCGCACGCGCGTGTGTATGCGCGCGTGCGCGCTCATGTGCTCTTCTGCGTCTGCAAGTCTGTTTCTGAGTGTGTGTGTATTTCTGTCTCTTTACCTGCTATGCATAGGAACGCAGAAACAATAATGGGGGTGGGGGCAGCTGCAGTTGCAAGTTAGGGAAAAAATAAACGGGGATGGAGTGAAACAGGCAGGAGCACACACCTCCCACCACGTGTTCAGAAACACCCAGGTGACACAGAGATGCTGTGTGCTTCTCCACTGGGTGGGCGTAAACTTCTAATGCATATGCCTCTGTGTGTGTGTGTGTGAGAGAGAGAGAGAGACACACACACAGATACACATGTACCCATGTAGCCTCAGAAAACCACAGAATGGCAGGCAGATACATCCGTGGAGACACAGATGCAGACACTTGGACGTGCATTAACACTACGCATGTGTATTCTTCTGTGTGTGTGTTTGTGTGTGTTTCTGAGTACTTCTGCATGTGCATATCTGAACAACATGAACACAGAGGGGATGGAAACGTGGGCTCCCACTCTGAGAAGCACATAGCTTTGTCCTCTGTACCTGCATACATGTGTGCATGTGACTCTCAGAACTGGAGAGAAGGGAGGCCAGGAGGAGGCCGGTGGGAGGTGTCCTGACCCTCCTAGCAGAAGCAGAATGATGGGGCTTGAGTAGCTGCTTTCCCCAGGAGGTCATCAGCAAGCCCCAATGAAGCCCTCGAGGTCGTTCAGCCCATCTCCAGAATTTGTGAGGTTCTGGGAAAGATCCCACTAATCTGCCTCCTACCCGTAGCAAGCCACAGTCCTTGGGGTGGATAGGACGACAAAGCTTCTCATGAATCACTGGACCATGGAGCCTGGAGGGAGACTCTCTGGGCACCTCCTGATTGCTCCCCACCTTGCTGACTCTAGGGGCCTGGACAAGTCAGCGACCTCTGTTATCCTCAGCCCTAAAGTGGGGGGAATAGTGGCACCCGCCTTGTGGATGGCTGTGAGGATCTCGGTGGATACTGGTTCATCTAGCAGTCATGCACTGAGCACCCACAATGGGCCGCGTCCTGCTCTTGGCAGAGGCTTCTAACAGTGAACATGGTTCCATGTCCTCACGGGGGTTACCTTCCTCACACAGGCCTCTGGTGTGCATCCCATCAGGGTGGTAAGTGCTAGATGAAAACCGAAGCAAGATGTTAGGGTGGAGAAGGGCAGGCTGACCAGGACTGTGTGGTCAAGAAAGGCCTTGGATTAGATGAAATTTGATCACATGGTAGAGCTGCTGATGGGGAAAGGCAACGTTAGGGACCAAGGACAAAGTCCATTTATCCTCTTAATAACCCTGCTGCTCTCCCATTTTGCAGGTGAGAAAATGGGGCACAGAGAGGTTAAGTATTCGCCCAGAGTCCAAGAGCCAGTGAGAAAGACACTCAGGATTTGAACCCATGCCCTTTCATTTGAGAGCCAGTGGTTTAAGTCAGTGGTCCTCAACTGGAGGTGACTTTTGTCCCATAGGGGATATTTGGCAGAGTCTAGAGATATTCTTGGTTGCCACATCTGCACTGGGGGTGCTACTGGCATTCAGTGGGAGAGGCCAGGAATGCTTCTAGAAATTACACAGTGCAGAGGACAGCAGCAGAACAACATGGCATCCACAACACCAGTCATGCTGGCATTGAGAAACCCTGGTCTGAACTATGTGGACCACCTAACAGAGAGTGACACGTAGTAGGTGCTTAATAGCTAGTAGCTGAAGGGGTGACTGATTGGAGGTTGTAGGGGAGAAATGAGTTCCAGAGGGAGAAAATACATGTAATGATTTCTCCAGAACAAAACTCAGGGAGCCCTGTGTGCTGGGTGGGTGTGCCCCGGGGAGACAGGTTTGAGGACCAGAGTGGGGCCACCACCTGCCACTGGAACACTAACCAGATGACTCATCTCTCTGTCCCCCTGGCTCCCTGTGTCTCTCCCCATCTCTCTTGGCATCTCTGCCTGGAAGGAGACAGCCGGAGGCTGAAGGGGGCCATCCAGAGGAGCACGGAGACAGGCCTGGCCGTGGAGATGCCCAGCCGGACGCTGCGCCAGGCTAGCCACGAGTCCATCGAGGACAGCATGAACAGCTACGGCTCGGAGGGCAAGTGAGTTTGGGGATCGCAGTCTCCTAACAGGGGAGGGAGGGCGGGACAATCCCCCAGGAGTCCTGGGTCAGCCAGGGCTCTGGGGCTGTGCCATCTTCAGAAGGGAGGCCACGAAGCCGCGAGCTCCAAGTTCCCGATGGCCTGCGCTTGAGTCCTGCTCTACAGCTCTGCACCTGCGTGACTTTGGGGAGGTCACGTTCCTGAACTACAGTTTCCCCTCAGTAAAGTGGGGATGTTATAAGAGTCAGACATTGATAATCCAAGGAGTCCTGGGTTAGTGTTTATAAAGAACGGAGGACAGTGTCGGCACCTGGGGTTGCAGCTCAGCATTGCTTGGTGAAGTGGGAGGGGAGAGGGGTTTTACTCTCATTATTATTTCCTCTTTTTTTTTTTTTTTTTAAAGAAG
>PVKS010023281.1:0-32567 GCA_004027875.1 Aplodontia rufa
TTGGTTTTGGAGGCCACTGGGTCTTTGTCACAATTACTCAACTTTGTCTTCACAAAACAAAAAACAGCCATATATAAATGAAAAAGCATTGGTTTTATTATAATAAAACTTTATCTTTGTACACTGGAATTTGAACATTGTGAATTTATTTTTATGCATCATCAGATTCCATCCTTCTTTGCACTTTTTGCAACCATTTAAAGAGATCAAAAACATCCTTAGCTCACAGGTTTTATATAGTAGTACCTATTTAACTTGAAGCACATAAACCAAAAATGAGGGAGAAGTGGGTTCCTCAAAGCAAGACTGGGATAGTGACTGCTGAGCAAGAAACAAAATTAATATTTATTCTAGCACTATGATACTTTATAATGTTACCCCACATGGGCTTGAAGATGTAGTATCCAGTGAACTTCTTAACGTAGAAGCATAAGGAACAGCCCACTCCAGCTCCTCACTGCTGTCCCTAATCTGCTACCACTCACCACTACAGTTGTCCAGGAGGCACAGTCCAAATAACTGCTTTCTGTGACATCAGCAAAGCAAACAGGTTGCCATTGAGAAGAGTTCTGCACCACCTTCCCTACCAGCATTTCCAAGCCAAGATACAACCACTGGTACAACAGCGCCACCTCAGGGCTTCCATGGGAAATGCCCATCTGAGAGCCCAGATGTAGAAGTTGTGGATATAGCTTTTACCATCAAACGTCTATATGATGCCAGAAAAGGTGTTATTCTACAGTAAGAGAGTTCCAAGATGAGCAAAGGTGTTTGGTGAATCCTGAGGCTCACAAAACAATGGCAGAAATTCATTTTCCATTGTGCTACCACATCTATCCAAATTATCAGTTTCACCTAACAGAGAAAGGATTTAAATGACGCTTCATTTTACCTGTGACATGAAGTTCTTGGTGCTGAAGTTCCTGTTTACCAATGACCAGCTACTCACCCATCCTAACTACCCTGATCCTAAGCCTGTCTTATCTAAATAAGCTGCACACTAATATCCTAGGCACAGGGGATAAAAGAAAAAAATGCCATTGTTCATGCTACTCCCCAGCCAGTGAACTCGAAATTTCTGTGGGCCGGACACAAGCATCTCTTGGGGTGAAAATAATGTGTAGATAGGGTAGAGAACGTCACCCCTAGACATCCAAACTAATATTTCCATTCCTTACGTAGAGGCCATCCTCATTCAGGAAAATCCAAACACAGAGCAACTTTTGTTTCAGAACCTGATTCTGCAGAAAACCGAGCTCCCAGTTCTCCCAGTGGGAATGGGAGCGTTAGCCACAAAAACGACCTTCGACAGGTAGAGGCATTTCCCTTTTGCTTTTACTCTACACTACCACAGCCAAGACAAAACATAATCCAGCATCTGTGCCTGAATCATCCCTCCCCCCAAAAAAAACTTACTTATTTTTCATTTTTTGATAAACAGCCTTGATGCCTTTGCACATGGGGTTCCTTCTTCTTGAAATGCTCTCTCTCTGCATCTCAAACTCACTTCAGTTCCATCTTCACCTGCTAATATTTGCTTCAGATAACAAACATTCCCTTATTACAAGTTGACCACCTATTTGCTCAATAGCGTTCCTTGCTTCTTGATATCAGCACTAACACATTGTATTATACTGCTTTCCTCAAGTCTAAACACCATCAATTATGTAACACTAGTAGTTTAGGAAATGCTGAGGACCAAAAAGAAACCCTGCCAATAAAATTATAATAAAAACTTATCACTTAGAATTTTTACTTTAGGGGCTGGAGCGGTGGCTCAACGGTTTCGGCGCTTGCCTGGCAAGCACGAGGACCGGGGTTCAAACCCCAGCACCATGTACACAACTAAGTGTTGAAGCAACTAAGGCCATGTGAAAAACTGAATAAAGCTGTTCCTCTCTTTCTCTGTCTCTCTCACTGTCCCTCTCTCTTTAAAAAAAAAAAAAAGAATTTTTGCTTTATACAAATTGAAAGAGCTCTTTTAGTATAATTGCAACATAACAAAGAGCCCAGGGTTTTGTTAGCATTTCTTATTTAACCAACTGAGAGTCTCAATTTTTCTTCAATCAAATCATATGTCACAGAAAGTTAAGCAGCTGCTGTTCAAACGCAGCAAGAAGATTCTGATATTAAAGCTTGGCACCTTAATGACAGTCCTGCATAAAGAATGAATTGGTCACATCAGCTCCTTGTTGTTTTGAAATTTCTTTCATCTCTTCAAAGGGATTTGGCAATTTTTTTCCTGCTGTTAGTTTAAACGTCTGGCATATGAAACCAGAAGTCCTCAAACTGTTATGTGCATATGAATCATCTGTGGATCGCATAAAAATGAAGACTCTGGACTTTAAAGTCTGAAGTGGGACCTGAAATTCTGCATTTAAATCTTTAGGAGATACTGATGTTCCAGGACTAAACACCACCTGTGGTATAAAAGTGACAGGCAATATCTTACACAACTTATACAATTTGTAATTTCCTTGCTTAGGCTCTATAAAACATTTTACTAATTCTCAAGAAAATAAAAAAGGGGATTGTCCTTCCAATGATAAACACTTAAATCCATGATATCAAATACACACCCCATTTCACTGTTTCTAGCTTTTCCATAAACATAACTTTTTGCTTTAATGCTAAATCATAATGTGATTTTTTAAAGAGGAGTTATTTTTTTTCATCTGGTTTTGCTTTTCCTATATTTAGCTGTGTTTGTAGTGCTGGGGATCAAACTCGGAAACTTGCACATGCTAGGCAAGCACTCTACCGCTGAGTCACCTCTCCAGTCCTCATAATGTAATTCTAAAGGCATTTTAAATCACAATTAACTCAACTTGTGCTTTATTCAACATATATCTCAGCGAAGGGAAGACAGTATCAACAGCTATGTCCAAGTTTGCACCTATACAAAAGAATGCTTACTCCTGCCACCCAGCGGCACCATGAGATACAACATCGTTAAAAAGCAATCTGATTTCTGAGATGTGAAACAGTGAAAAAAATGCATTCAAATTATTTTTTACAATAAAATAATACTTTAGTTGTCTATTCTTGCCTCTTTTCCCCAACTGCACTGTAAGTTACCTGAGTACAAGGATTATAAAAGACTTTGTCCAAAGGACATAACACAGTACAAACAAGAGGTAAGACATAAATACAATCCTGATGTAACATCATTCCAGATGAAAACACTTATCTTTAAATATATCAAGCATCACCTGTAAAAAATGAAAAATAAATGCAATTCTGATACTCCCCTGATGTTTCAGATGTGGTAGGAGTTGGCGCCTCATGCTAATTTGTAACCCACATATATTTGAAATGTTCTCTGGATTTGCCTGCCCAGGGCTTTCTGTGAGTAACTAAGGACCAGCACCGTGACTTCTCAGCTTACACAAGCTCTAGGTGGTGGTAGCAATTTGAAAATGGTTTACGGTGTGATTCTTTGAGATTCTGATTACTGTAATTTGCCTTTTGATTCACTAAGATTGGTTAGCTCCAACTCTCCGGGTTTGCGGGCTTCATTTTCCCATTTGTTTTTCCTGAGTGATGGATCAAGTCAAATGAAATTCAATATCCTTGTATTGTTATTCAATTGGACCATTTAGTTCACAAGCTTATTAAAGTAGATGAGTCCCCTGTCCCCAAAAAGAAATGTGGGAAGGTTTATGTTAGCATTTTGCAAATTTAATGAAACAGTGTTCATTAACAAAGAAGTTAGAAATATAAATTAAATAATAATTACTGAGAAAAATGTAAAAATCTCACTAATTATAGAAAAATAAATTTTAATTATAGAGTTTTTTAACTTCCAAACCATGGTGTCATAACAAGACAGCTATTTAAATAAGAAAAGCGTTCCACTTAAAGAAATCTCATTGAAATGGAAATGCTTTTGATAGTCCAAAAGCATTAGAATTTAAACTGTCTTTACATTTACAGCTGGTCAGGGCCTTAGAAATCGTCTTGTGTAAAACCCTTTGTGTTCATGAGGTTCAGATCTAAAGGCCTCTCCATCCTTCTAATTCTAATATTCGTTATAATTTTAACACTATTCATATGAAAGTGTGAGATTGTTCAAATAGTCGGTTCACAACAATAAAGCTTCTCTTTTTATAGAGGCTTAAGTGATATTTTAAGTTAAATATTCCTCGTGTACAGAAGCAAAGTTAAAACATCATTAAGAGAAATGGCTGCCTATCACTTTGCCCATATAAAATAGAGCCCATTAAATAATGCAACCAGTGATCCTTGCTAGGAAGATATGCAGCCAATGATTTTACTCCTCGAGATCACTAAAAGCATGCTTCTAAGATTTAGAACCTATACAAGTCCAATTTTCCCTTTTTATTTTAAGGCACTATCCATCTAAGGGTGGAGGAAATATCCTTCCATTTTAAGCCAGATTTACTGTCAACCATACTTTTCTTCTCATTGAAATAATCATTCAATTTTTTTAACCAATAAATTGAAATTATGACTCTCATTTTCGTTGCCTCTTCCTGATGGAAATGACCTCTCTGCAGGTACCAGGCTTTGTTGCAGACAGCAGTAAAAACCCAAGGCTCTGGGTCAGTGAGTTGGCACAAGTGTTTTGTGAATATAGGCACAGATATTTGATCATTTTACAGGAGTAAATTGAAATGGTTTCCCGATGGAAGGGGTCTTCTAATGTAACCAATTTCTCAGAGGGGGTTAAATGATTAAAAATATTATATATTTCTTGTCTTCACAAGTTTTGCAACTGAGTATGTCTCATTGTAATGTATCCATGAGTCAGAGCTGTTAAGAAGACTCATGTAAATTATGCTCTCCACTTTGAAATATCTACAATTGGGGCTGGAGTGGTAGCTCAGTGGTTACTGCACTTGCTTGGCCTGTGTGAGGATGCAGGTTTGAACCCCAGCACCATATACATACTGAAGTGTCGGAGCAACAAAAGCCACATGAAAAACTAAATAAAATTGATTTTCTCTCTCTCTCTCTCTCTCTCTCTCTCTCTCTCTCTCCTGCAGTGTCCCTCCCTCATAAAAAAAAAGAAAGAAAGAAAGAAAGAAAGAAAGAAAAAAGGTCTACAATTTAGAGGAGTATAGTAGATTGTTTCTATAAATGAATTGGGCAGTAAATATGATAAGCTAATCAGCCTGGTCCAGTCCTCTTCCACTTTCTCCTTCTCTTTCTTCTTCCTAACACCTTTATTGATGTGTAATTGACATACCATGCCATTCATTGTTTAAAATGTACAAAAAAGGGTTTTTAGTATATTGACAGACTTCTGCAACCATCATCAACTTTTGAACATTTCCTCACCCCCAGAACAAATCCCTCACCATTAACATATTCCCCATTTCCTCCCATTTATTCCCAACACCTCTGGACCTAAGCAACCACTAATACACTTTCTATCTCTATACATTTGCCTATTCTGGACATTTCGTATATGTTTTGTGCATTCCATTTCATATAAATGTAAACATAAAATGTGTTTTTTTAATTAGTTTCCAAGAAGTATGTATATATTGCATCTTTCTAATGCATCTCAAACTATTTAACTTATCTTGTGATTATTTTTCTTCAGTCCTTGGTGTCCACATATGTGTGAACTCTCCAGATTTCTTTGTTACTAACTTCTAATTTTGTCCCACTGTGGTCAGGGACCATGTTTTGATTTCAGTAATTTTAAACATATTGAGGGCTATTTTTTGGTCCATCCTGGAGAATATCCCATGTGCACTTGAGAAGAAAGCATACCATGCCATTGTTAGGTGGACTTTTTCCATAGCGGTCTGGTTGACAGTGTCACTCACGGCTTCTTTTCATTGTTGCTCTTCTGGTTAGCTGTTCTAGTCATTATTGAAAAGGAGGTATCAAAGTCCCTAAGTATTATTGCTGAATTATCTATTTCTCTTTTCAGTTCTGTCAGAACTTTCTTCATGTATTTTGGGACTTGGCTGTTAGATTCTTCCATATTTATTATGATTGCTAAGTACTTTTTTTTTAAAGAGAGAAGGACAGAGAGAGAGAGAGAGAATATCAATTTTTATTAAGTCTTTCACATGGCTTTCGTTGATCTGACACTTAGCAGTGTACATGAGTGCTGGGGTTTGAACCCATGTACTTGCACATGCCGGGCAAGCTCCGTAACCACTGAGCCACCGCTCCAGCCCCTGCTAAATACTCTTGATTGATTCATATCTTGTTATTATAAAAGTCCCTCTAATAACCTCATTGTTTCAAAGACTATTTTGTGTGATAATTGTATAGCCCTTTAGCTGTCTTATGGCTACTGTTTGCATGATATTTCTTTTTTCATTCTTTTACTTTCAACCTATTTGTATGTTTGAATCTAAAGCATATTTTTTGCACAGTTGGGTTTTATTTTTATATCTTGTCTGTCAATCTCTGCTTTATTTTATTTTTGTGATACTGGGGATTGAAACCAGGGGCGCTTAAACACTCTTAACCACTGAGCCACATCCCCAGCCCTTTTTATTTTGAGATAGGGTCTCACTAAGTTGCTTAGGGCCTCACTGAGTTTCTGAGGCTGGCTTTGAACTTGGAATAATTCTGGCTCAACCTTACAAGCTGCTGGGATTAAAGGTATGAGCCACCACACCTAGCTCTGCTTTTTAATTTGATTGTTTAATCCATTCATAATCTATGTTACTGTTGATATATGTTTTAGTCAGCTTTTTCACTGCTGTGACCAAAAGACCTGACAAGAACAATTAGAGGAGGAAAAATTTATTTGGAGGCTCATGGTTTTGAGGATCTCAGTCCATAGACAACTGGCTCCATTCCTTGGGCCCAAGGTGAGGCAGAACATCTTGGCAAAAGGGTGTGGCAGAGAAAAGCAGGTGGGAAACACAGATACCAGGAAGCAAAGAGAAAAAGCTCTGATCAACAAGGACAAAATATAAACCCCAAAGGCACATCTCCAGTACTTCACCTCCTCCTGCCACACCTTACCAGCCTACAGTTACCACCAAGTTAATCCCTTTCAGGAAATTAATGTAATGATTAGGTTAAAGCTCTTGTAACCCAGGCTGGAGCAGCGACTCAGCGGTAGACCACTTACCTGGCATGTGCGAGTACCTGGGCTCAAACCCTAGCACGACATACACAAGAAGTGTCAGATAAGCAAAAACCAGGTGAAAAAAAAAATAAAATTGGTTCTCTTTCCCTCTCTCTCTTAAAAAGAAAAGAAAAAACTTCTTTATAACCCAATCACTTCATCTCTAAACTCTCTTGCACTGTCTCACACATGAGTTTTTTAGGAGACACCTAATATCTAAACCATACCATTATAGTTCAAGTTATATGTGACATTTTATTTTTGTTTTCTGTATGTTACATGTCTGTTGTCATTGTTACATTCTTCCTTCATTGCTTTCTTTTGCACTAGGTAAATATTTTCTAGCTTGAGATTTTTAATCTAATTCTTCTAAATACGTTTGCTATTTTCTTAGTAGTTACTCTAAGGCTCTGCTATCTTCATCTTAACTTATCGTAGTTTACTTCAGATGTGTACTAATTGTTATGATTTAGATAAAATGTGTTCCCAAAGCCTCGATATGTGAGACAATGCAAAAGTTTAGAAGCAAATGATTGGGTTATGAGAGCCTTTACCCAATCAGTGAATTAATCCTCTGATAAGGATTAATTGGGTGAGAACTACAGGCTTGTAAGGTGTGGCTGGAGGAGTGTCATTGGGAGTGTGCCTTTAGAATACATATTTTGTACCTGGTGAGTGGAATTCTCTTCTTCATGGAGCCGTGCCTAGGGCTGCTTCCCTCCACCACACTCTTCTGCTATGATGTTCAGCCTCACCTCAAGCCCCCAAGAATGGAGCTGGCCTTCGATGGACTAAGACCTCCAAAACTGTGAGCCCCTAAATACACTTTTCCTCCTAAAATTTTTCTTGTCATGTCTTTTCAGTCACAGCAGCAAAAAAGTGAATAAAACACTAATAATTCAAGTGATATGTAAACATTACTCCTACATAGTTCTATTCTTTCTTCTATTTTGTGCTGATAGTATTATATACATTATATTGATATATGTCACAAGTCCAACAATGCATTGCCATAATTTTTACTTTATATAACTTAGGTTTTTTTTAAAGAAATTGGGGGAAGAAAAGATACATATGTGTATATATAACATAATTACATACTATAATATATAACATAATTATATATTGTTGCATATAATTTCTTTTAAAAATAAAAGAAAAAGAAATTTGCATTTAAATTATCTTTTATATATTTACCGATGTTTTTTGTTTATTTGTGGATTCAAACTACTGTCACTTGCTTTTTGTCTGAGGAATTTTTTTTTTAATGTGGATCTATGCAATCATGTGGATCTGGACCATCCCCTAATGGCCACTATTAAAAGCTTGGTACTCCACTCGGATTAGAAGGAACCTTTAAAACATGGAGCCTAAGGGGAGGTCCTAGGTCACTGGGGGTGGATCCTCCAAGGGGACTGTGGGATACTATTCTCTTCCTCTCTCTATTTCCTGGTCACCCTGAAGTGAGCAACTTGCTCCACTGAACACTTCTGCCATGACACACTGCCCCCACTACAAGCCCCAAAGCAGTCAGAGCCAACCACGCATAGAATGAATCTTCTGAAACCATGAGACAAAATGAACCTTTTCTTCTAACTTCATTATCTCAGCTATATTTTACAGAAATAGAAAACTGACTAAAATAGTGTGCTAACAACAAATAAATCTGTTTTCATTTATCTGAGGATATTTTTGCATTTATTTTTGAAGGATATTCCGACTAGGTTTAAGATTATTGGTTGACAGTGTTTTCCATTCAGTATTGTGAATACATCATCCCACTGGAGGAATATGCTTCTATTTTTCCTGATGGGAAGTCAGTTGTTAACCTTATCGGTATTCCCTTGTATTTGACAAATTAGTTTTCTTTTACTGCTGTCAATGTTTTATCTTTGTCCTTGTATTTTTTGAAATGTCAGGTTCTAGATCTCTTTGTGTTTGTTCTACGGTCAATTTATTAAGTTTCTTCAACAGTCTTTCATGTTATTCACCAAGCTTGTGAAGTTTTTCAGCCTTTACTCCATTGAATTTTTATATGCTCCCCACTATTCATCCTCTACTTATGCTGTTCCCATTATGCATAGTTTGCTATGCTTTATTGTGTCCAATTATCTGAGTCTGTTCATTTTTCTTTGTATTTTTCCCTTCATATTCTTTAGATTGCATAATCTCTGTCCATCTATCTTCAGCTTTTGTCTCTTCTTCCAATTCAAATGCAATATTAAACACCCAACTAACTGTTTTATTCTAATTATTATATTTTTCAACTCCAGACTTTCTATTTTCTTCTTTTCAAAATGATTTTTATCTCTTTAACAATATACTATATATGATGAGACATTGTCCCGACTTTTTTCTTCTGTGGTGTTCTTTAATTCTTTGAACATATCCATATGGCTACTTTGAAGTCTTTGCTTGATCAATGGGGACTAAGTTACAGTTAGATAGGAATAAAAAGTTCTGGTATGCAGTTGTACAGTAGGTGATTATATGTAATAAGTATGTGCTTTATATTTCAGAAAAGCAGGAAGAAAAGATTCAAAAGGTTTTCACCATAAGGAAATAATAAGTGCAGAAATATATTGAACTTGATTGGACATTACATGTGTACACATATCAAAATATCACATGACACCCCACTATATGTACAATTTTTATGTTTCCATGCATCATTTAATTTAAAAAAAAACCCAACAAGCTAAGCTATAACTCAGTTACAAATTTATCACAGAGAATCAGAGAAAGGTATAACTAGGAAGAGTCCTACTGGAGCTGGAGCAAAAAACTTCAAAAACCAGCCTCAAAGACTGCTCTTACAAAGGAGTATGAATTTAATTGGATCATGTTGTGGAGCAATTAATCATCCAAGGCAATATTAAACACAGTAGAACAATCAGTCAGCAATTAGTGGAGGCTATTGACTGAATGTGATACCACTGAGGCAGACAGATTAAAAAAGAGAACAGAGAAAGAAAGTATTAAGAATACTACTAATACTGCTTCATCCTGGGGTTATTGTGCACTTACCAAAGCACTGACCTCTGAGGACCCATATCAGAGGTAATACACAGAGAACGTAGACTTCATTGCAGTTGACCAGCCTAGGTGAAAACAGGTCAACAAGCAATTAATAACAAGTTTGAAGAGAGGTTCAGCATGCAGAGCTGCTACAATATGTTTTATTTTGTTGTTTTTATTTAATTTTTTTAAAGAGAGAGAGACAGCAAGAGAGAAAAAGACAGAAAGAAATTTTATTTAGATTTTCATGTAGCTTTTATTGTTCTGACTCTTGGTTGTGTATGTGGTGCTGGGATTTGAACCCATGTCCTTGTGCATGCAAGGCAAACACTGGAACCACTGAGTCACTTCTCCAGTCCCTTAATTTTATTTTTTATTAAGGAGTTGAGTTATAGTACAATCATAAATGTGCATAAAGTAACAATAAGTTGTGCATTTGTTCCTAAATCAGAGTTACCCCAACATTGCCCACACCCCGTCTCATGATTTTTCTATATTTTGCCCTTACAACCAATATAAATGTGTGTATGTATATATATATATATATCCCTTTGTAACCCCTCCAGCATCTGATAGTTTATATTCTTCATATTTGCCAATCTGGCTGGAGTGAGATGAAATCAATTTTGTATTGATTTGCATTTCTCTGATTGCTAGTGATTTAGAACATTTTCTCAGGTATTCATTGGCTTGCCCTATTTTCTCTGTTGAAAAGTTTCTGTTTAGCTTTCTGGCCCATTTATTCATTGGATTGTTTGAGTTTTGATATTAATTTTTTTTAGTTCTTTATATATTTTAGATATTAGTCCCCTATCAGAAAAATCATAGGCCATGATAATCTCCTACTCTGTAGGTTCTCTCTTGACAATTTTGATCAATTCCTTAGCGGACCAAAAGCTTTTTATTTAATGATATCCCACTCATTGATTCTTGACTTTAATTCTTTGGTTTGGTACTCTTCTTTAGGAAGTTGTTGCCTACTCTCATATGCTGGAATTGTCCTAATTTTTATTCTAGAATTTGTATGGTAGCTGGTTTAATTCCTATCTCCTTCATCCATTTTGATTTGATTTTTGTACAATGTGAGAGATAAGGATCTAATTTCAACTCCTTGCAAATGCCTTGTCCAGGAAAGCTATTGATTTGTGGGTGTTGATCTTGTAGCCTATCACTTTGCTGAATCTGCTTATAAGCTCAAGCAGTTTTCTGGTAGAGGTTTTTTTTTTTTTATCTTCTAGTTATAGGATCATGTCATTAACAAAAAGTTATAGTTTGACTTCCTCTCTTCCTATTCTTTGATTTCCTTCTCTTGCCTGATTGGTCTGGCTAGAGTCTTGAGGACTACATTGAATAAAAGTAGTGAGACTGGGCAGCTTTGTCTTATTTCCAAGTTTAGTGGAAATGCTATCAACTTTTCTCCATTTAATATTATACTAGCTAAGGGTTTGTCATATATGGCCTGTACATAGTTCAGAAAAGTTCCTCTGATCCCTATCTTCTCTAGAGTTTTGAGCATAAATGGGTGCTGGATTTTATTGAAGGCCTTTTCCGCATCAATTGAGATGATCGTATGGTTTTTGTCCTTAATTCTGTTTAAGTGATGAATCATATTTATTGATTTGCATGTGTTAAACCAGCCTTGCATACCTGAAATGAAGCCCACTTAATTGTGGTGAATTATCATCTTGATGTGATTTTGAATGCAGTTTGCTAGAACATTATTAAAGATTTTTGCATCAATGTTCATCAGGGATATTGGTCCACAGTTTTCTTTTTTTGATGCTTCTTTACTGTGTTATGGTATCAAAGGTAGGGCTGCTTCATAAAAAGTGTTTGGGAGAGTTCCCTCCTTTTCAATTTCTTGGAATAGTTGAATAAGGAGATGTGTTAGCTACTCCTGATAGGTGTGGTAAAACTCAGTGGGGAATCCAGCAGGTCCTGGGCTTTTCTTCTTTAGAAAGCTTTAAATTGTTACATGGATTTCACTGCCTGTTATTGGGCTATTTAGGATTTCTATTTCATCCTGACTCAATTTGGGGATGTTATGTGTCTAGAAATTTGTCCATGTAATCCAGATTATCTAATTTAGAGGAGTATAGCTTTCAAAATATGTATGATAATCCATGGGTTTTTTGTGGGGTCAGTGGTGATCACTGCTTTTTCATTGGTGACTTTGTTGATTTGCTTCTTTTAGTGACATTGACTAGGGATCTATCAAATTTATTTTTTTGAAGAACCAGCTCTTTGTTTTGTTGATTTTTTGTTTTGTTTAGTTGTTGCTGCTGTTGTTCTCAATTTCATTGATTTTGGCTCTGATCTTGATTATTTCCTGTCTATTACTGGCTTTGGGATTAGACTGCACTTCCTTTTGTAGGGATTTGAAGTAGAGCACTACCTTATTTATTCAAGATCTGTCCTATTTTTATAGTAGGCACTCAGTACTAGAAAATTTTCCCTTAAGAATGCTTTCATGCTGTCCCAAAGGTTTCAAGATGTTGTGTCTTCATTCTCATTTGCTTCTAAGAATTTCTTGATTTCTGTTCTCATGTCTTCTTGGATCCATTCTTCATTTAACAGGGTTATTTGATCTCCGTATATATGTGTGCTTTCTGATATAATTTTTGCTGTTAATTGCTAGGGTCATGGCATCATGGTCAGATAGGATACATGGAATAATATCTACTTTTTTATATTGCTGAGATTTCCTTTGTGTACTAGAATATGATCTATTTTGGAGAAGGATCCATGCACTGCTGACAAGAATGCGTATTTAGTCAATTTGGGGTGGAATATTTTATAAATATCTGTTAAGTCCATTTCATTTATGGAGTTATTCAGACTGGAGATTTCTTTATTATTATTATTTCTTTTTGCTTTGATAATCTTGTCTGATAGAGAAGTATTAAAGTCTCCTAGTATTATCATGTTGAGGTCCACACATGGTTTTATATCACAAAATAAACACTACATAGTAGGGAATGTTGTTTGGATAGAATATATTTTCTCTGGTTATATCTTGCTGTTGTATTGTTCCCTTTACAGATTAGTGGACTTCTTTATTAATCTCTTCTGATTAGTTTAATTTTGAAATCTACTTTGTTGGATGTAAGTACTTCAACATAGCTTGCTTTCTTGGGCCATAAACTTGGTAGTTTTTTCCCATCCCTTCACCCTCAATGGGTGTCATTGGCTATAAGGTGGGTTTCCTATAAGCAGCATATTGTTGGATTTTGTTTTTTGATCCAATTCGCTAATCTGTGTCTTTTGATTGATACGCTGAAACCATTCACATTCAGTGTTAGGATAGTTATGTGATTGTGGATCATAGTCATCATGTTTTATTGGTATGTTCTGTGTTGTCTTGGTAGTCTATTTATAGCATGTACTTTTATTGAATTTCCTCTGTTCATGGGTTTGGAGGACTGTTTGCTTGCTTTTTCTTTGTAATGCTGCTTTTCTGTTCATGAATGTTGCAAGTTTGATCTTATCATGAAATATTCTTATTTCCCTATTGAATTTGAAGTTGAGTTTTGCTGGGTATTGTATTTTTCAGCTGCAGATTTTGCTCATCCAGATGTTGAAAGATCTCCTTCCAGGATCTTCTTGCTTCTAGGGTCTGAGCTAAAAAGTTAGAGATGATCTTTATTGGTTTGCCTCTGAATATGATTTGGTGTTTCTCTCTTACAGCTTTTAATATTCTTTCCTTGATTTCCCTGTTAAACAATTTCAACACAATGTGTCTTGGTGAGCTTCTCATTGGATTAGGCCTATTGGGTGCCCTGCTCATTTGCTAGATGAGCATTTCTGACTCTATTCTGATATGGGAAAAGTTTTCTTTAACAATTTCATTGAAAATGCTCTATATCTCATTCAGTTGCATTTTGATTTCTTCCTGTATCCCTTAGATTGTTTATTCAGATTTCATCCCAGACATTTTGAAAATTCTGCTCATGTTCTATGAGGCTTTTTCTTTTTTGTCATCCATGCACTCAAGCTTACTCAGCACATCTTCATTGTCAGAAGTTGTTTCTTCAAGAACTAAAGATTTGTTTTCCACAGAAGTTGGTCTGTTATTAAATTCTTCCATCAATCCTCTGATGTGATTGACTGCAAATTTTAGCTCCATTCCTTCCTTTTTCTGCATGTCCATTTCTTTGATAATAGTTTTTTTATCTCTTGAATTGCCTCGCTTAATCCCTTCATTAAATCTTCTTTTAGTTCATTGTTCCTTTTAGTAATCAGATCATTGATAATTTGTTCTGTTTTCATCCTGTTCCCTGTCTATGGGCTTCTTGGTAGGGGAGTTTTGGGTTTGAGGTCAACCTTATCTAGTTTGATTTCTCATCTTTGAAAAGTTCCACCTGGTTCTTTGATTTGAGGTTCCCTGTGTGGAAGCAAGGTAAGACTGCAGGTGCTTCTTCCTTGCAGTCAAAGAGTTGGGTCAGACACTGCCTCTGTGGTGACCACCTTCTTCCAGAAAGCTGCTTCTGCCTGGAGACTCATTTTCTTATACCTTTTGGATCTAAGTTCCAGGTCTTGGATTTGTAACCTGGTGGGGTTGCTGGGCAGCCCACTGAGTTGTTAAAGCTAAGCAGTAGGGGTGCATTGCTGAGACCTGGGATCCCAGGGATGCGGAGCAGGCCAGAACAGACCAACCTACATGCTCTGCTGGGACCTGGGATCCTTGGTGGTGGGGACAGGCCCTGTATATTGGGACCTGGCAGGTATGTGCAATGACTGGGTGGTGTTTAGGCATATGTTCCTCAGGGTGTCCCTTGTCCCTGCTGGGCCAGGACAGAGTACTGGGCACGTGGGATTTGGGGCTGGTCTGGACTTGGGGTTCTTGAAGGTGTCCCACTTGCCTTCCAGGGTCAGGGTGGAGTCCTGGGCTCCCTTGGCAACAGGGCAGGGTCCAGGTGTGGGGTCCTCCAGGTGTCCCGTGAGCCTGCCTGGGGTTGGGGCTAGAGTCCTGGGCACCCAATATATATATATATATATATTTTTTTTTTTTTTAAAGAGAAAGGGGGACGGCAAGAGAGAGAATCTATTTTTATTTAGTTTTTCATGTGGCTTTTGTTATTTCGACACTTAGTTGTGTATGTGGTGCTGGGGTTTGAACCTGCATAGTCGTGCATGCCAGGCAAGCACTGAAACCACTGAGTTACCACTCCAGCCCCCCAATATATTATTTTAATGTCTAGTTTTCAACTTTAACTATGAAACACACAAAGAAATAGGAAAATGTGATCCAGACACAGGGAAAAATTAGACAACAAAAACTGTCTTTAGACGTTCTAAGTGTGAAACTCTGTAAAACATAATTGTAAGTATCTTCTTAGAGATATTCATATTTTACCTCTAATCCCAACTAAAACACTTTTTTAAATAAAAATGAAATATTCATGTTTCCTGTAAAGAAAACAAAGGCTGTTACTAAAAGATCGGCTTTCATTTTATACCAAATTTTTAAAAATAGAATCTAACTGTTTCAGTCTAAAAATTCTCCCAAGTAGCTGGATGTAGCAACAATTTCCCATCACGCAGGGTACTTTGGGTACTTTTTCATTCATTCATAAAGAACTGGTATGTGTGAGGAATCAGAAAGTTAATCCAGGGCCTGAAATATGTTAATATTCCCTTAAAAAGATCTAATTTATGGCAAAAGGGGTTTAGTTTTTGAGATCTGGATTGTTTGTTCTTCCCTGTCTTTTCATGTATAAATTGTGATAAAGAATGTTATGAAACCCATGGGATAGACTTGACACTTCTTCTAGATGCCTACACACCTGCATAAGCTATCTTGCCCCTAGCCTTGATTATCAATTACTAATCTTCATGTCTAGCTGGAACAGACTGCAGACTTTCCTACTTAGTACTTAGAAAACCAGGAAACAGAAGATCTTCATTAAATCTTTTGTAGAAAGGACCACACACTAGAAAATTGCATACCAAAAAAAGCTAGAGCTTTGGTGACCTCTTGTGGGAAATTTCCTAGTAACCTACCACTAAATAGTTACAGAATGAAATCTGAGACAGGTTTTCTTTGTAAAACCAGAAATGATCAGATAGGACAGCTGAGAGCCCAAAGGGCTGTTACCACCTAAAAATGTCTGCATATATATAAAAGTATCAATGGGGCATTAACAGCAATGAACACACACGAAAGGAAGATTTACAAGAGCTATTAAATATATTAAAGCATCCTAGAGGGGCTGGAGAGATGACTTGGTGGTTAAGGGGCTTGCCTGGCATGCACAAGTATAGGAGTTCAAACCCTAGCACCACCTACACAACTAGGTGTCAGAGCAACTAAAGCCATGTGAAAAACTCAATTACAAATTGATTTTTTTCTGTGTCTCTCTCTCACTGTCCTTATCTTAAAAAAAAAAAAAAAAGCATACTAGAGTCTTTTACCCATATGATAAGGAGGAACTTTCCCACCACACATTAAATATTTGATACTTGATAGCAAGGGATCCAGTTGAAAAGGAGTTTAAGAAAAGATTATGAATTAATCAAAGCTAAACTAGCAAAGGAGTATAGTTAACATTAATATTGTTAGACTTATAACAAGTACAGTAGTGAAATAAATTGAGGCAGCTTCCGGTAAGATTCTGGCTATTGACAATCCCCGATTTACAATGGCTCATTCAGCTTATGCTTTTTTAAATTTTTATGATGATGATATAAAAGCATACCAACATAACCATTCTGTTTTTTACTTTAAGTACAATATTCATTTACATGAGATATTCAACACTTTATTAAAAAACATACTTTGAGTTAGATAATTTCTCCCAACTGTAAGAACTGTGTTCTGGAAGTATTTAAGATAGGCTAGGCTAAGCTATAATGTTTAGTAGGTTAAGGATTTAACTGAATTTTTAATTTATGATATTTTCAATTTACCATGGGTTTATCAAGACATAGCACAAAGATAAGGTGAGGAACATTTGTATACTTATAGTTGATGGATTGAGGAACATTGCTCTTATACATAGACGCAAGTTTCTTCAAATGGACCAGGATCCCAGTTGGTACACTAATCATTATAATAATAATTTTGTCTTTATAACTAGCAAACACTTCATCCACATGCAAAATTTAAGGAGTAAATCAAATTTTATTTTTCTGCTGTTTAATAATGAACCTTTGGTGACTTTACAAGGTAGCTAAGTTTTTCAAAATACCATTAATAAAGAAATTGGTTTTCAGAAGTTTAGATTTCTACTTTTCTTCTGAGTCTGTTTTCAATTTCCTGTCATTTAACTTCCTGTTCTTTATATATTAGATATTTGAATGTAATCTTACCACTTGGCAGACAAGGACGCATTATTTTTGTAGTCCCATATATTTGTCATCTTTGTATTGATTTGCACATTGTACTATGGTACCTACTTTAAAAAATACACAGAAACATGTAGTAATACTAACCTAAATGAATGAATTATTTTATATAAAATGTTTTAACTGGATTTATATTAAGAGGAATTTTTCTAAACGGTCTATTTTAAGAAAACATTATGGTTTCAGTGAAAAAATAACACATCTTACTTGTTTGGTGAAAGATTTTTATGTAGGAAAACATATTCCCATGTGAAGATTATACAGGGGAGTAAGAGATCCTGCTGAAGACATCAGAATAGTGAGTAGGGTAACCAGTTCCCTGCTTAGTCCTGCGGCATTAAAATGGAACATGCACTTTGGGTTCCTTTCAGTAACTTTTTGGTCCTTTTGCTACTCTTTATCATGTGCTTTATAAATTATCTCATTCATAGAAACCATTGTGAGAACAGAAGTAAATCTCTACATTTGTTGAAACAAGAGCTTTATGATTCTGCTTTGATCATCTGGTCCAAACCCTACTAAAGTAACCCAACATTCCCTCTACATCAAGGGTATTAGGACTTGTTGTTTGGTGATTCTGGATACCTCAAGAGTGAAAACTGATAGACTGGCATGCACGAACTCCTGGGTTCAATCCCCAGCATAAAGAGAGCAAGAGAAGTAACTGATGGAGATTAAATCATTATCCCAGATCCAAAAAAGTACTAGCATTCTAGTACCAAAAAAAAAAAAAAACTGCTAGAATCTCATCATTGGATGAGAAATAAAATCATAAAAGGTGAATTAAGGGCCTGTGGTGGTGGCTCAGCGGTTAAGGCACTTGACTGGCATGCACAAGGACACAGGTTCAAACCCCAGCACCATGTACACAGTGACAGGTGAGAGCAACGAAAGCCACATGAAAAACTAAATTAAAAAAAAAAAACTGATTCTCTATTTCTCTCTCCTGCTTCCCCACTGTCCCTCTCTCTCTCTTAAAAAAAAAAAGTGAATTGAATTGGAACATCAAGCAACCCAGTCAAGGGCTGTGGTGGATTTGGCATAGTCACTTAAACTCAAGGCACTGGCCTTTTGGCAGAATATCTCTATTTTACACTTGCTCTGGAACATCATTTTTCAGAATTCTGGAGACAGGCATGTCCCTCTCAGGAATATTTCCATAAGAATCAGATTTATTTGTAAATTCTTGATTCAGAAATCTAAGATGAACCTAAGGTTCAGTTAATTAATTTGTTCATCTTTTTTTTCTCCTTGAAATCTACATTTGCGATCAGTGTCATGATTCTGAGTATATTAAACTGAAATTCAAAGCTTGAAATTTTTTGTTTTTTCCCATATTTTTGTTGGTGCATTATATTTATACATAATAATAGGGTTATGTATTTGTACATTCACATTATATAACAGTATAATTGGGACAATATTATTACCCAGTAACTCCTTTTACCCTCCCCTACTTCCTCCCTGAATTTTGAATATTTTAGAAGATAGGCAAATAGAAATAAAGGCAATTGAATACACACTGTAAAGTTAAGGACCAGGCTATCTAATATAGCTGTACAGATGTTACTTTGCTTAAATGTGATTCTGAAGTTGAGTGTTTATTTAGGAGATTTATCTTGATTGCAAGCAATTAGATACCATCCATTAAGTAAT
Organism: Aplodontia rufa; assembly: GCA_004027875.1. Classification (NCBI taxonomy): domain Eukaryota; kingdom Metazoa; phylum Chordata; class Mammalia; order Rodentia; family Aplodontiidae; genus Aplodontia; species Aplodontia rufa. The sequence goes on from PVKS010023281.1 coordinate 19,091, forward strand.
ATTTTTTCATCTTACAAGACATGTAGTTCAACCTTGGAAGCCAGGTGTGTTAATAACTCATTTATAACGCATTTATAACTCATTGCTAAGTTTTACAATTAAGATGTAAGAAGAATAATTTGAGTATTTAGTAATTGTTTTTCCCTTGCTTAGAGCATTTATCTTGGTTTACATTAAGTATAATATTTTTAATATCTTAAAACTGATGTTTATGAAGCACTTAAAATAAATTTAATCCTTTAATTATATAAACTTCCCAAATTAAAAATTAATCAGTAGATCTACATCCAAGCATAATTATCTTCATATTTGCATATTACCTTTAACTCCTTATCCAAAGAGAGTGTTACTTTTGCCTAATTGCAGTTCTAAGTTGGGTTTATCCATGTTGGGCACACTAGTTCTTTTCCCATGTGTTCTGCAGTCTTCGTAAGTCTCACTGTAGAGATAAACAATATTTGATCACATTGATATAGCATCATTTATTAGTCATTAGTTTTACGTTTATGTAATTTGTTTACAATTTATTTGCTATTGACTATGATGCTGCAATGAATATCTTCATATAAAAGCTTTGAAATGGCTTTATTATTGCCAATAATTTGTGCTACATTTCTTTTGAAACAGTTTTAAAGCTGTCAGGGTCGTAGTTTAATGAAAGAACTATTTACAAATGTGAGGGCAAGATTAAGTGTAACCATGAGGGTGGGTGAAACACACAGAAGAAGCAAGCAAAAGTGAGAGAGCATTACCAACCCCTTAATCCTGAAGTGCAAAGGTAGGGAGTCTGTTCAAAGCTGGAACTGTGGACCAGAAGATGCCCAGCCACAAACTGTGGCTGTTGGGAACACAGCCATCGCTAAACTATGGTAAAGTGCAAAAGTGTGGGATACTCTACCTCCCTCTCTTCCTGCCTTCTTATCTCCTGCCACACCCCCAATCCGTTAAACCCAACCTGAAGTCAGTAGAACAGCAAGGGGGAAGGATGTGCTTGGGTTATGCCATCTGCAGAGATCAGGTCCCTGGAGCACAGAACATGGGAGAGTGGAAAATAACTAGCATGGAAGCCCTATGTGTAACTGATTTAGAAATTGAAGTTATAGCAATATTTAAAATCAAAACTTTCTCTGCCCATTATACTTACTTTCCTGGTTTATTTTATGCCATAGTACTTATTATCTTTAACATATTTCATAACATTATCTTATTATATTATCTTATTTTTTTCCGTCTCTCTCACAAGAAAATAAATTCCTTGAACTTAATAATTTTATCTGTTTTCTCCACTGCCATGGCCCCAACATGCATTTGTTGAACAAATGAGCATATTAAAGAAGTATACCAGGGCTGGAGCGGTGGCTCAGCGGTTTTGGCACTTGCCTGGCAAGCACAAGGACCTGGGTTCAAACCCCAGCACCACGTACGCAACTAAGAGTTGGAGCAACTAAAGCCATGTGAAAAACTAAATAAAGTTGTTTCTTTCTCTGTCTCTCTCACTGTCCCTCTCTCTTAAAAAAAAAAAAAAAAAAAAAAAAGTATACCTGGGGAACCAAAGAAGAAATCTTCATATAGGACTCTTTAAAAATACAAACAGAATAAAAATATAAATAACTGCCTATACAAATAACTCTATTTAAATGTTATGATGTGACTTTCAAATTAAAGTCCTTATACTTTAAACCATTTTAAAACATTCTATACAATTCACAGTAAAGAAAACGAAGGGACTCAAATTTAAAGCAATTTGTAAAATTATCTCTAATTATGCATTAGTAAAATGAAGAACACTTTCTTATTTAGAACTAACTTTATTAATTGATATACTCTACTAATTGATGTAATCCTTTTAAAAATTTTATTAAGGAGTTGAGTTGTTATACAATCATAAATGCATGTAAAATAATATGATATGCATTCGCTCCTAAACTAGAGCTATCCCCACATGACCCATACCCCAGTCTCTTGATTTTTCTATATTTCACACCTACAACCAATATAAATGTCAGATGTAGAGATATAATTGCAGTTCTAAGTTGGGTTTATCCAACTTAGATAAACCCAACTAATCTAAGTTAGGTTTTTGTGAATTGTGAATTTTCCAGAATTAAATGATTGCATAAGTATTATTTGGCTTCAGCAGGGTGGCGGTAAAGAGGATGCTACATTGTTGATTGTCTCCCTAGATCCCTTCCTGTCTTCCTTCCCTCTCCTCTTCCCCCCTAAAATATTAATAATAAAATAAATGCTTTACCTGGGTTAACTGTACTTTAGAATGACATCTCTGAATTGAAAGTCAATATGTGCAAACCACATTTTTTTAAGAGAGAGAGGGACAGTGAGAGAGAGAAAGAAAATCAATTTTATTTAGTTTTTCACGTGGCTTTTGTTGCTCTGACATTTAGTTGTGTATGTGGTGCTGGGGTTCAAGCCTGCGTCCTCGTACATGCCAGGCAAGCGCTGGAACCGCTGAGCCACTGCTCCAGCCAGTGAACCACATTTTTGATGCTGTTGCTTTCCTAGGTCAATGCAGATCTTTTCCTTAAATAACCATGTTCCTAATTTAAGGATCAAGTCAGGAGAGATTAGTGGTCCCACACGAAGCAGATGTGTAACAGATACTCAGACCTCACCACATGCAGAGCATTATATAGAAACATTATGTTAAAGAATTTTTCCAATTACTTTTTAAAGATGATAGACTTTACCCAAGGGGTCCCTGGCAATATATACAGAGACCTCTACAACAGGGTCTCAAATGAGAGAGATCAAACTTAATTTCAACTTCAACAAGAGAAGAACAGATGTATATCCAAGATGTGGGGTTGGAGTCTGTGGATATAAAACTGCTGAGAGGACATATCAAGGATAAGGGATTTCTGCATGAACTGACTTGACTAGATTATTGAGGAAAGCAAGTCAGGCTAAAAAAATACGAAGGGTGGCCAGATAGCAAGGGGGTCAAGGATTGTTCCTAAGCTGAGTTAGCAGGACTCTTGCTCACACTGTATTCAACAAGGAGAGAAAGGGAGCCCAAGATCAGGCCATGTTAAGCAGAAGGACTCAGGGGAAACTGACTAAAATTTTGGTCAAAGAAGAGAGTCTTTGTCAATCACATACATAATTTATGGTAGAATGACACTTAATGATGTGTTTCCCACTTCTTCTCTCCCCGCCCTCCATACCCCTAGACGCTTACACACTTAATTACTTCATTTAACTCCTAGACCTGTTTCTAGGAAGGGAAGTTAAAACAGAGGTCTCCATTGCTTCAGGAAAAGTCATAAAGACTGAGAAAAAAAAGATACCAAATTATTGGCCTTTAAGTTCAGAAGGTTTTATTTAAAATATAAAACAGAACATATGAGAGAAGATACAATTAAGCAGAACCTCCTACTCTTCCTCCATCCATCCACCCACTCACCCACCTCCTCCTAAGCCCCATATACACATTAAATATACTGGACTCAAGGAGGAAAGTGCGACAGTACCAGGGGTGGAGAAACACTGGACACCAGATCATTGTGGTTGTTCATAAAGTAGAGAAAAATAAGGAGCATTTTGTTGGGAATATCCTGTGCCACCACAGCAAAACAGAGTGTGGCTTAGTTATCCAGGGTCAGGCAGGGCTGTCACCAAGACAGCCAGCGGGCCTGGAAAGTCTAATGCAGAGGCCTCCTTTACCACAGCAAGGCATAAGGAGCAGAAGAATATAAATATAGGCTTTTGTCGCCAGATGTTACAAAACTTTGAGCCTGAGGTCTTTCAGGAATTTAGCCATCAGAACAGGGGGATGCACAGAGACAGTGAGTGCACTCAAAAGTTGGAACCAGATTCTGATCGTTCAGTCCAGTGAATCCCAGCCCAGGACATGGCAAGATACAGAAGTGCATATTCTTTCTTCAAAGCTGTAGAATGAGTTAGGGAAGGTGTTAGCCGTCAAGGTGCTTTTGGCTGTGCCTGAGCAGCAGGATGGCAACCAGGTGCTAGGTTGGCCTAGCACCTGGCAGAGGAGGTGTGAAAATACACCCATAAAGGGTTTGATTGGGGGAATGACAGTTTTGGATTCTCCCTTTAAATAGATCACAATGAAATAGGCAGAGGATGCACTGCAAGTAGCAAAACCCAGAAAGGTGAGGCAGATGAAGAGGCCAACAGCATAATTCAGAAGAGTGAGGAAGAATGTCTGAGCTAAGGACATTATTAATCAGCAAGGCTGAAAGGCTGGAGGAAAGCAGAGGAGCAATAGTTAGAAGGTGAAATCAGCAAAATGCAGTGACTCAATAGGTGAGCATGAGAAGAGAAGGGGGCAGTTTCAGAAGTCTCCAAGCTTACCAACTCTGCAGGCTTTGACAGTGGCAAAACCATCTGAGGTGGTGGGGTGTGAGGCAGAACTTGGTACACAGGATTTGTAGTGATTTAGGTTGTGTTTATTTCACTTAGTTATGGTCCTTTCAAAAAGAAACTTAAGTTTTGGAAGATTTGCAAGGGGGTGGACCTATATGCGTTAGCATATTCTGTGAAATTAAATAAGAACCACACCCTGTCTGCTCCCTGCCTGAGAAGAGTGTGCAGAGACAGAAGAGCAATGGGATGGAAACAGTACCTCAAAAGCACCACCACATTGGATTGTGCTACGAAAAACGGTAAACAAAGGGGACAAGAAAGCAGCGGCCAGTGAGGTTGGATGACAAAAGAGAGGCGTGTCACGGAAATGCAGGGGAAGTTCTGTAAGCGTGCCAGCATGCTAAATGACAAGAAAGTACACCTAAGGACTGATTTGGAAGCGTGAAGGTCAATTATGCTTAGCCAGACATTCTTAGGGCAAAAGATAGAGGAAGAGTCACGTTTTCATAGGTGGATGAACGAGAGTACAGAAGTGGTCCAGTGTAGACTACTTTTTCAGAAAACACAGCTGAGAAGGAAATGAGAGGGATGGCTGATGCTAAGTGGCATACAAATTCAAGGTCCTTTCAAATGGGAGAGCCATGAGCCTGAGCACAAGCTGAAAGTAAAAGGAAAAGTTAGACAACAGAAAGAATAGAATGCTGATCCAGACCTCAGCAGAAGGTCTGGCCTTAAGAATAAGGGGCAGGGGGCTGGAGCGGTGGCTCGGCAGTTACAGCGCTTGCCTGGCATGCGTGAATACACAAGTTCAAACCCCAGCGCCACATACACAACAAAGTCTTGGACCAACAAAAGCCACATGAAGAACTGAACAAAAATTGATTCTGTCTCTATCACTGTCTCTCTCTCTCTTAAAAAAAAAAATAAGGAACAGTTCTCATTCACGGAGACTGTACTGAGTCAAAGATGAGTAAGTTGCAAAACTGGAGAAAAGGCATCAGCGCTTCAATATGTTCATTCTTCACACCTTAATATTCTCAATAGAACAAAATTCCAAGTTGCCCACGGAAAGTTAAGAAGGGTCTCAAGCAGGTGCAATAACTTGGATATGGTTTGAACATATCCCCTAAGGGTTCATGTGTTGGGAGCATAGGCCCAGTGTGGCAGTGCTGAGAGATGAAGGAACCTTTAGATGTAAGGTCCTTAAGTCACTGGGGACTAAGGTATCTTTTGTAGGACCCCTGAACTCTCATGACAGTGAGTTGTTATAAAGACGAACAGAGCCCCTGAATCATTCTCTGGGTTCCTGTTTGGCAATGTGATATCTCCCTCCCACATGCATTCCTATAGTTGCCAGCCACTATGAGGTCCTTACCAGAGCTGAGTTAATGCTGATATCATGCCCTTGAATGTCCAGAACTATGAGCTAAAAAAACCTCTTTTCTTCATAAAGTTACCCTGCCTCAGATATACTTCATTATAGTAATGAAAAATGAGCTTATACAGGAAAGATGGCAAGGATTTGGACAAGTTCTTGAGTGACAAGAATTACTCACCAAAGAATAGGACTGACAAGCATCAATTAGACTCCAGCTAAGCTGAATGTAGTATTGGTTCTCAGCAAATACCAATTGATTTGTTTTCTGTGATCACTCAGATGTCCAAGTATATGCTTAAGAAAGTCCAGAAGCATAAGAGATTGGGAAATATTAGTGGAAAGACTGATCCCAGCAATTTAAATTGGACAGGGTCATTAACAAGCCGGAGATAAACTGAGATAGGAGAACAGTGAGATAAAGATGTCTGTGGACTCAGAGAAAAGTCTATGGGGAATAAGGTTTAAGAAGAGAACTGGAAGATAGAAGACAGGATGGCTATAGAGAAAAACAAAATTTAGAATTATAAGTATAATTGTCAATGTTGGAAGAAGGATGTGAAGGTCACTGGAGTTAGGTAGAAAAACATTCAAGTCAGGGATGATGATAGTAACAGGGATTTAGAGCAGAGGAAGATGTTCTGGAAAAAGTATCAATCTTGGGTGGAGGAAGAGTTCTTCCTAGCAAAGTCAGGTATCAGTCCTGACCCACAGGTCAAGGAGCCCCTCTTCAAATATGCAGAGGATATCCTGTGGGTTTCTAAGAGTGCAGCTGAAATATTTAGGGTGGTAGAATGAGTACCATATTTGTTGATTCAAAAAGAACAGAGCAACATAAGAATGAGAGAATAATGTCACAAAAGAAATTCTATTTCAGCCAGTCACCTAATGAACAAGAATGTGAGGTGGTTGACATTAGTCTCAAAAATTGCACAGGGACCTTTGGTGTCAAATTCTAACACAGGAACATTTGATTGGAATTATTTAATCCACACTCATCAGGGAAATCTGGAATGGTGAGTCTCAGGCAACTTCCTCCTTGAGTTTCAGATAGGAGGAAATCATGTTCTTTCACTAACGCTCCAGCCAAATCGCCATTGTTACCTTCTTTAAACTTCCCAAGCTCATGTTCCTCCCACTCTTCAGGTCTTGCCTACATTTTAAGTTCATAGTAGGGCCTTTCCCAACCCATACCCTCCTATCATTCTGAATCTCTCTGCTGATTATTATTGTCTTAATCACCTCTATTATTTTTGGACTAGAATTTAGCTCCATAAAAAGGGAAGCCTTGCTTTTCTTGTTCACCTCTGTATCTTCAGTTACTGCAGTAGTGTTTGGCACAGAGTAGATGCTCAGCAAATATTTGATGAATGAATGTTTGTACTCCTTGGCAGCAAAACTATACCAAGGGACTTGGGGGCCATTTTGCTTATATCAGAGTAGAAAATGACTTTTTGTGACCAAAACCAGTCATAAGAAATCTAATATATTGGACCTTTAAATACATTAAGCAATAATCAAGTGATTTTATCATAAGATAATCCTATTTATCCCTTAATTTTTTAAAAAAGTACACACAATTTTATGAAATGTGTGTCAATCTCTACTATGCTAAAAGTAATTAATAAAAATAAAGATTAAAAAGACATGATCTTTCCTTGCAATGAGTTTATGAATTAACAGAATATAGGACATACTTGTGTAAGAGATATGATAAAAATGCAGTTGGATCAGAGGAAATGAGTCGGATTACTGAACTCATGAATCTGAGTTTGTGCTTAGGCCTGTAACTTTCCTTGAAACATCAGTTCCAGTAACATTAAAATAAGGCTAATAACAGTACATTTTCCATAATACTTCTTTTTTTAAAGAGAGAAGGACAGTAAGAGAGAGAGAGAGAGAATCAATTTTTATTGAGTTTTACACATGGCTTTTGTTGCTCCAACACTTATTTGTGCACGTGGGTGCTGGGGTTTAAACCCATGTACTTGCACATGCCAGGCAAGCTCGTTAACCACAAAGCCACTGCTCCAGCCCCTTCCATAATGCTTTGAGAATTAAATGAAATAAAGAACACAAAATATTCAGCAAAATATCAAATACATAGCAAGAATGCCTTGAATGCAAATTATTAGTACTTATAGTTTCTACTAAAGGATTCTTTGATTAGATTAACTTATGAAACTCTCTAAAGCTAAAAACTATTTTCTGGTATGACTTCTGATAATGACAACCCATTTCTATTTAACTGATTAGTTCTACCAGACAAACAGTAACCTACCTCTGAACTTCATGATCTACACTTTCACAAATATGAAAATTATTCTTGATAACAATAATAAATTATTGAAAAAAAGTGATTATATAGGAATGAGAACTTTCTCCACTAAATTCTCATCAGCCTAGCAATGGGAAAAGCAAAACATTAAAAACAGAATCATTATTAAAACTGGAATATTTACTAACCTGTGGAAATTTAGTCATAAAAGTTTTAATCATGAAAGTTCATTTATATGCAGAAATGTTTATTAAATAATACTATTTTTTATTTGCTTCTGATTATTCAAGAACAAATGCCTTCCTCTACAAAGTAACAACTTTTTCCTCTATAAAATAGTCTTTAAAATTAATATGTGTGTCAAAAAGTCTTAGCAAAATACTCCTGAAAATATGCTGAAATCATGTCAGAATTATCTAAAACTTGGATTGTTCCTCAGTTACTTGAGCAAGATTTCTTCTTGGATGATTATAGTTACGTAAATTTTTATGTTCATAGATATCAATCTTTTTAGACTTCAAATGTTATATCTCTAATTCAAACATGCAGATATGAAAAATTACTTTAAAAATTTATCATTTCAATTTGTTTTACATGAATATATATTTGAAAAATAAAAGCCAACAAATCATGTTCAAGTATATAATTAAAATTCAACATTAGAAGCTTCCTGATAGTAACAAAGTTGGCTGGTTCTTATCCTCTACACACACACACACACACACACACACACATACGTACATTTCATTTTTCTTTCATTTTTTTTTAAATGGTAGGGGTATTGGAAAATGTTTGTGCTATAACTACTTCAACTCTGGAACCACCACTGTAATCCAAAAAGTCAAAGCTGATTAATTCCAGTCATCATTTGACAGAAATTGCACATCAAAAAGTTGTAAAAAATTATGAGACTTTTATTGTGAACAAAGTTCACGTATACTTTCAAAGGAAAAGAATTGGAAAAGCAAACATCTTTACATGTCTTCAAGATTAATTGTAAGACCCCCTGAATTGGCCATGTCACAGAATAATGGAGGAATGTCTAATTATATTCTGCACGTACATACACTGTTTTCAGAGACAGTTTTCACTTTGTTTATTCAGACAATATTATATTCCCAACAATAATAATGCTTTATTTAATGATCTTGTTTGAACCAGGTTTAACTACACAGCTGCAGCATGTTGAATTTTTAAGAAACAAAGTCAGTCCAGTTTCATGAGTTTGGACTTTTTATTCGATGTTTGAATTTATTTTTCCTGGAAAGGAAAAATGGTTATAGCAGCACTTGGTATAGTGCCATGAACACAGTAGAGGCCTAATAAATATTTATCACTGTTGAAGTTAGAAGAAACGCTGATCTGCACTTTGCATGATACATTGGATTAGGACTATATTGCTTGCAAAAAGCATAAACATTGGGTGCAGCATCCGAATCTTAGACAATTTTTTAAAAATGACTATTTTTGTAGATGGCCTAATAGTCTAGAAAAAGAATGAAACACTACTTATGATTAAGATGCATTAAAATATAAAAAACTATTTAGAAAAGCAGACTCCACAGAATGGAGAAATCCTGTTTTGTATTGTGATCTGATTTGTCTTGGCAGGAGAGCCAGGAGGGAACTTCAAATATGGATTTGTAGGACAGAAATGAGCCAAGATTAGTGGGGGCAGGATTAGCCTAACATTGCCATAGAGTGCTCCCAATTTCAACTTCTAAGAGGGCACACCAAACCCAAGTCCAAACCAGATCAATGTTGGGAGTCATCATCTGGAACACACCCAGTGAGAGCATGGCACCAGGAATTGGGTATACGGGAAACATTATTATCTGATAGATGACAGTTTTATGTTTGGAGTGGGAGGGGTTGTCTGGGTTGTAATAAGGCCCTCGCCAGTGAGCTGCAGAGAGAAGAACATTGGGATAAAATCCAGATCCCCTAGAGAGAAGAGGTTGGCAAGACTCGCCGGCTTCTCAGGCCCAGACAGTTTGGCTGGTGTTCAAGGCTGGAATCCATTTCCAGCAGAGAATGATGTGCAAACAAAGAACAGAGGCAATAGGCTAGGTACACAGTGGGATTAGGGTCAGGAACAAGGGGCTTAATATTGGCAGCCATATAGATGTTTATACAGGGCTCTCTCAAGAGCAGGCTTAGGACAATAGATGAAATCCAGACTCCTGTTTATTGATTGAAATGGAACTCAATACCCTGCCAAACTTGGATATTTGAGTAAAAACTTTATGGTGCTGTGTCTGTAGGTTGACATTTTGTAGTACCTGCTGGTGACATTGCTATGCAAGAGCTGTCACTTTGGGGCATTAATTATTTTATCCTGGAATAAACTTAATCTAAAACTATATTAAAATTAATCATTCACTTATTATAATAGAAGATCAGCTTCTCAAACAAAATCTTTTCTTTTTGCTGTTGTTCCCTGGAGTATTGTATATACTCAATGGCACATAGTTAGCAATCAACTTGTATTTGTTGAATTTAAGAATGAATTAGGCTGAGGAAGATGGATTACAAGTTAAAGGCCAGCCGTGACAACTTAGGGAGATTTTTGTCTCATAATAAAAAATAAAAAGGACTTGAGATACAGCTCAGTAGTTAGTAGAGCATCCCTGGGTTCAATTCCTAGTACAAACAAACAAACAGAAAAGAATTTAAGAATGAATTAAAAGCATTGCCATGGGATCTACAAAATTTGATGATACTCTCTTTCTAGTTACACTATACCTCAGTTTTTAAAAATCATCACAATACTGCATTTTCATATCAATAACAAGGAGAGATGGGTCAAAGTGTTTTTTATGCCTTCTGTCCCAGTGGAAAAAATGAAATTTTATTGGATTTTATCAAGAAATTTAAAAGTGGGAATAACAATGGTTAATTTCATGTGTCAACTTAACTGAGCTGCTGCATGCCCAGATAGTTGGTCCAACATTTTACTTGGTGTACTGTGAAGTATTTTTGGATGAGTTTAACATTGAATTAAATAGACTGCCTAAATCAAGCTGCCTCTCCTTGCATGGGTGGATCTTGTGCAATGAATTGAAGGCCTGAGTAGAAGAAAAAGATCGATCATCTCATGAATAAGAGGGAATTCTTCCTGCCACATTGCATTCAAGCTGAGACAATTTTTTTCCTGCTTTTGGAGTCAAAATGAAAGTCTAGCTCTTCCTGGGTCTTGAACCTGCCCAGCCTTTGAACTGGAAATATACCATTGGCTCTCCTGGACCTACAGCGTGCCAGTTTTGTCTCTAGGGAGTTAGCCTACATGGTCACATGAACAAATTCCTTATTAACATATTTACACATACAACCCATTGGTTCTGTTTTTCTGGAGAACCCTTACTAACACAGGGAGTTGCACAGTTGGTTAATTCAGTATCACTCTCATCCAACCACATCCAGAGTCAGAATAAACTCATTGCTTCTTGTTTATAAGAGTACGCATTTCTGAGAAGCAACCCCAGCCTATTTCAAACCCTTCATTGGTTACAAGGACAACATGAACCTTCTTAAACCAGTCTCTGGAAAGCAAATTAGCAGATTAGAAACACCATTATCGGCTAAGAGATGATGGGACTGAGTCACCTTTCTTAAATGAATTCATGCCTACATACATGGTGACAACGGAACAAGTTAGAACATCAAAAAGAAGGGGAAAATGGACTTTTGAGTAAGTACTTTCATGTATCCCTAGCCTGCTTTTAGCCTTGCATTCCAATATCTTGAATTTTCCTAACTGTTGAGTCTCAAAACTGGTTTTTCACTAGTTTTAGGATCCTGGAGCACATAGCCCAGATCTTCACCCAGTGGCTTCAGAACTGAAGCACTCATAGCCTGTCTTTGTCCTTTCCTGTTGATGTAAGAATATATGTTAGATTGGGTAATTTATAATAGAAATTTGTTGCTTCAAGTTTGAGAAACTGTTGGGTCCAGGATCAAGGCACCAGCACAGTCAGTATCTGGTGAGAGCCCAATCTCTACCTCAAAGATTGTACCTCGTTGCCATGTCTCACACAGAGGAAGGGACAAAGTTTACATCATCTCATAGTGGAAGAGATTGCATAGTATTCTCTAACTGCTTGGGCAGAGCAGAAAAATATCAAAATTACAACATTAGGAAAGATCTACAGTGTTATAATACATTGGAGTCACAACGCCTGTAGGCTAGGTAGTTCAGAGCAGAGAAAGCATACAACTTTCAGCTGATGTGCTAGCTCCCATAAATTGGTATGGATGCCTGGAGACTATGTCCAAAATAATTTTGAACATGTCTCTGACCTTATTGAGAATGAATGATATGACCACTTTGTGATCACGTCCGACAACAGCAAGGCTGTATGTAGTCTATATATCACCTAATGTTATTACAAGTTAGGAAATTGAAGTCATTACCATGGGAAAGATGTAAAAATATTTGGAAAAATTAACAGTCAAAAAATGTCATAATGGTGCACTTCGCATAACTTAGTACTATTTCCTATTATTTTCTTCCTACTGGAAATAAGAAGTGTCATATAAACTGCCAAATGCTATTGTTATCCTGGAAATACAGAGAATTTGAATATTTGGGAAGTCATGGCAAGAACTGGTTGGAAAAATATAAAAGGCAAAGAGAAACTATTAACTGAACTCTTACATAACCTGGATTAATTTGTACCTTCTCAGACTTAGCTTAATTTGATTTTATTCAGAGATAACCTAGTCAAAACTCTTCTGACATAAATTATATAGGTCAAAGTCAACATGGTGGACTGACCACACATTTGTTTTCTCTTTTTTCCTAATAACCTGGTAAATGGTCATAAGGGAAACACACACACATATGCATATAAACACCATCTATCTAGTGAAATGACACACAAAATCAATAAAGAATAAAGAGAATATAAAGTAAACCCTTAGTAGACAAGAAATATCAAATTTCTAAAAGAGATTTGCAGTTAGAATAGCAATGTAGTGAGTTAAATGATGATATCCAAAGATATCCATGTCTTACTCCCAAGAAGCTGTGACTATAACCTCATTCGGGAAAAGGGTCTTTGCAGATGTAAATTAATCTAAACGTTAAGAGATCATCCTGAATTTTCTGGGTGGGCTCTAAATCCAATGATAACCACCTTTATAAGAGTAGAGCAGAGTGGGCTGATTACATAGAAGGTAGAGTCAGAAGTTGGAGTGATGTGGTTATCAACCAACAGCAGAAGCTGGATGAGAACCAAGAATGTGTTCTCACCTATAGCCTCTGGAGGAAGCAAGGCTCTGCTTAAGCTTTGATTTTTTTTTTTTTTTTTTTTTTGTTTCTTACTTAAGAACAAAAAAAAAATTTTTTTTTTTTTCAGAATCTCTTTGTATTAATGAACAAAAAAAAAAAAACACCAAAATGCATTTTGGACATTTATATGAACTACAAAGAATCATGGCAAATTCAAGTTCCAAAAATAAAATCCATAATTTGATAG
>PVKS010023282.1:0-32560 GCA_004027875.1 Aplodontia rufa
AGCCAGAATACATGGGGAAGCAGTATGTTAGACGGCTAAGCTAACAATAACTTCAAATTGTATGATTCTTAATGCAACAGGGAGATGACTCCCTAGGTTACTTGGAGGCGTAGGGAGGGGGACGAGGGGGGGAAGGTGTAGGAAGAACTCCTAGGAGACTGGAGGGTGGGAATTTGGGGGAATCATCTCAGAAGGAGACCTCTGTCCTCCATGAGATATCCATTTAACTCAGGGGTTCTTCTGGTGGAAACAGCAACAGGGGGAATCCAAGCTGGGCATCCATGATATGGCATTAGCCCTGGATAACTAAGTATATATACAATGGTTCTTGAATGCTTGATAATGTTTCCCCCTCAATTGTATCTCTATATCCATCTAATAAAAAAAAAAAGAATTGAATCCAGAAACGGAGACGTCTGTACCTGCACCAAACAGGGTTTTTCTACAGCTGTCCTCTACCTCAGAAGCACCCCATGGACTTAAGAACTGGGCTCAGGGCTGGGAAACAGAAGGGGAGCCTCATGATGCTCCAGGGTACCTGAGGGACACCTGGCAAGTTACTTCTACATTTTGGGCCACAAATAGCTCACAGAGCCTAAGTGCATATGCTGAGGCCTTCATGTTCAGCAAATGTGTCTGAGCGCTATGTGTTTACCACAAAGCACATGTGACTATAGAAGCCCATGTGTTCTCCAGGGGAGGGTGATCCTTGCAGTTAGCAGCTCACACTGCAGAACATTCACACATTCAGGCCACGCTGGCTAACGTGGAAGATGATGAGGTTTCTACCTTTCTTTTTTGTTTTTCTTTTTTTTATTAGATGGATATAGAGATACAATTGAGGGGGAAACATTATCAAACATTCAAGAACCAAGGTATATATACTTCGTTATCCAGGGCTAATGCCAAATCATGGATGCCCAGCTTGGGTTCCCCATGTTGCTGTTTCCCCCAGAAGAACCCCTGAGTTAGATGGATATCTTGTGGAGGACAGAGATCACCTTATGAGATGATTCCCCCATATTCCCTTGCTCCAGTCTCCTAGGAGTTCTTCCTGTACCCTCCCCCCCTCCCCATCCTCCTCCCTATGCCTCCAAGTATCCTAGGGAGTCATCTCCCTGTTGCGTTGAGAATCATACAATTTGAAGTTATTGTTGGCTTAGCCGTCTAGAGCTAGATTATGGAACCAACCCAGATGCCCCTCACTCAATGAGTGGATTCAAAAGCTTTGGTACATATATATAATGGAATACTAACTGGCCATTAAAGAAGATGGTTTCTACCTTTCTGTCGACAGGGTTACCTCAGGCAAGCTCCTTCTTTTTTCTTCCTTCCTTCAGCGAGCATTCAGTTTGACATGTTTTATAGGCCCTAGTTTTGCAAACATCAGGAGACAAGTGTCTCCTCCCTTAGATGTCACAGGGTAATTAGTTATGAAATAAACCATGTGATATGCTCATCTCTGATGACAGAGGTAGGAGAAACATGTCAGAAGCTGAAAACTACTGAGATTTGGGCAACAAGTGCTGTCTAAGGGGAGCAGGAGAATATGTCCCCAGGAAGGAGCCATGAGGGTCAACCTCTGAAGAATGTACTGGAGACCATCAGTAGGGCATAGTGAAGAAGGTGAAACCAGTCATCCCATGCTTAGCTGGGCATGGAGCCTCACGGGGTTAAGAGGGCAGCAGGAAACCAAGAACAATCTAGAAGAGAAGTTTGTTACATCAGCTGCACATTTTAAGGGTCTATTTTGACACTGATGATTTTCTTCAGTAATTTACTTTCTGAAAAATATGAAAGAAGCCATGCATTATTATTCCTGCCTACAGCTGATCTTTTAAAACAGAGAACATAAGGGGGCTGAAGTGGTTGCTCAGTGGTTAGAGTGCTTGCCTGGCATGCACAAGGACCCAGGTTCAAATCCCAGCACCACATACACAGCTAAGTGTCGGAGAAACAAAGTCCAGATGAAAAAATAAATAAAATTGATCTCTCTCTCCCTCTCTCTTAGACTCTCTCTTCCTCTCTCCCTTTAAAAAAAGAGAGAGAAAAAACATAAATCTTTAAAAATTCTATTCAGAAGAAAAAAAGAGCCTTCATACATTCTTCCGGTCAAAATCTATAGTGTGTCCAGGAAATTTCCTTTTTTATAATACATTAAGGATTTTGAAGGGCTTGACTTTTCACCAACCTTCTCCCTTTCCTCGTCTAAGTATCCGCCTCCCCTCCATCTGCTGACTTTATACCACTTAAGTGATCATATTCCTCTAAGCAATAGGAAAGCTCTTCCTACCCATTGATCGCAGTACGCAAAAGTGCTTTCCAGGTCAAAACCAGGTCTCAGAATAGCAGAGCACACACCGAGGAGGTGTCTGACTGGGATTCCTTTTCCATCAGCCGTATCATCTTGCTCATCTGAGACCTTGGCTGTCCCATCAATAGTCACCTTCCTTTGTAATCAAAGAAGGGACTGACGACCACAATGCCCCCTGGAAGAGGCAGGTGAACAACCAGCCCATCTGTTTTCTTCTGGCTTCCATGGTTGGACCCAGCCAGGCTGGGTTAGAATGTCCTTTGGTATCTGCAGTTACACATAGGTATACTCCAAATGTGGGCACAAAGCATTGAAGGTAAAATAAACAACAATAGATGCTGGAGGGGCTGTGGAGAGATAGGCACACTAACACACTGTTGGTGGAGCTGCAGACTGGTACAGCACCTCTGGAAAGCAGTATGGAGAATCCTCAAAAAACTAGGGATGAGTCCATCATATGACCCTGCTATTCCACTCCTGGGTATCTTTCCAGGGGACTTAGAATCAGCACATTACAGTGACACAGCAAAATCTATGTTCATAGCAGCTCAATGTACAATAGCTAAATTATGGAAACAACCCAAATGCCCCTCACTGGATGAATGGGTCCAAAAACTGTGGTACATACATACCATGGAATTTTACACAGTAATTAGAAACAATGATATTGCAGCCTTTGAAGGTAAATGGATGGCTATGAAAGAAATTATGCTTAGTGAAATCAGCATAACCCAGAGAACCAAGGGTCAAATGTCTTCACTCATCTGTGGAGGCTGGAGCTAGACCCTGGTCATTGAGAAAGGAGGTCTATTATCATGTTTTTAATCTGGATAAGGTGTAATGTCATACAACCTAAGGAATTTGTAGAGATGTATTGGAAGGAGGGGGAGGGATAAGAGTAGGTAATTTGGGGGTACTCGGGGGTAAATCTAATATTCAGAATTTATATATTTATTATATTTTTCATTAGAAGCATGTTTGATTATTCAACAAATAAATTTCTGAATAAAAGAAAAACAAAGTATTGAAGGTGCATAACAGTGCTTTAAAAAGGGAATTACAGGGGGTTGGAGCGGTGGCTCAGCAGTTACTGCGCTTGCCCAGCATGCATGAGTACATAGGTTCGAACCCCAGCACCCACGTACACAACTAAGTGTCAAAGCAATGAAAGCCATGTGAAAAACTCAATAAAAATTGATTCTCTCTCTCTCTCTTTCTCTCTCTCTTAAAAAAAGAGGGTGAATTACAATGCACACAAGACCTTCCCTCCTACCCCCATTTTCCATTTAACTTGGGACCTCTGTACTCAGTGCCCAGCACAGCCATATGGAGGGCCTCAGGGAGGGATGTGCAGGCCTCTATAAAGGAGGTTCATCCTACCTTAGGGAGGCTTTCTCCTGCAAACACCTCCGAAATGTCACTTCAAAGTGTTCAACATTTATACTATGCTATCCAGATACCTTGGGAATGTCTCAGGAAGACCACCTTCTTTCTCAAGCAAAAAAAAAAAGAAATGTCCCCTCCCTGAGCCACGATTTCTTCTGGCCTCCTTGGTCAGGGCTGCAGGTCTCTGAAGAACCCTGGTCATGGCTGACCCAGTCCGAAGAGTTGAGAATGGCAGAGTTTGCTTGGCATGCTCAAATTTAAAAATCCTATAGATCCACACAGCACATGGGGTGACAATGGGTCACAATAATCTATTATATGTTTTATGAATACCTAGAAGAGAGGAGTTCAAATGCTGTGACCACAAAGTAATGATAAAAATATGGAAAGATTAATTAACTAGATGTGATCAGTACACATTGCATGTATATATTGAAACATCACACTATACCTCATAAAAAGGTTTGATTATTATGTATTCTTTTTTTTTAAGAAAGAGGGGACAGTGAGAGAGGGAGAGAGAGAGAGAGAGAAGCAGTTTTTATTTAGTTTTTCATGTGACTTTCATTCCTCAGACACTTTGCTGTGTATGTGGTGCTGGGGTTCGAACTCGAGTATTTGCACATGCCAGGCAAGCACCGTAACTGCCAAGCCACCACTCCAGTCCTATTATTATGTAGCAATCAAAAAATTTTTTAAAAGTTTGAGGTGATGGAAATGCTAACTAAACTACCTTAATTTGATCCTTTACGATTATATGCCTATTTCAAACTGCCACTGTGTACCCCATACCCATGTACAATGAAAAGAGTAATAAGTGAAATTTTTTTTAAGTTCTATAGGTCACATGTTATAAACTCACCTGCCTACAATTATCCAAGGATTTAAAAATAATGCATACACATAGTCAGACTTCCCAGTGAATGAGCACTGCCTTATCAGAGAAAATGATTGTTTTTCAAAATTCCCTCTGCTCCTCAAAGTGTCCAAATCTGAATCCAGGAGCTCTGTTCTTTTCCAAAAGTCTCAGTGCAGATTTGGACCAGTCACAGGATTAACATCCATAAGGGTTCCACTGAAAATTTACATAACTGAACTGGTAGATGCACTCTATCAGATAATAGGTTGAAATATCCCTGTTCTAGGTGACTCTGAACCCTTAGTGTACACCCCACGCCAACTGAGATACCCCTCAAAGACCACTGAGGGTGTGGCCAGCTTTGACAACCAAGGAATAGCAGCAATTCCAGCAGACCCTCTGGGAAACTGATGGGGTTTTAATGAGTTAAAAGGAAGCTACTACAATGTAAGCTATCAGAGTGTATCAGACCCACACTGTGAGTGCAGACTGAACTCCAAAGAATGTCAGGTTCTGGAAGATGCCTGTCAGTTCCCTTTGGAGACTTAAGGACTGGCAGATGACACCTCTAAGTTCCCAGATGAAGCTGTTCCCCTACGCTCTGCAGGGTGGAACCTGAGTATCTCTTCATGGACCAGAATGGCTGGGCACTGACCAGCCACCATTTCTCACAATCCACACAGCACATTTATAAAACAAATGGTCATGGGCAAGGTCTAGGTCGCTAGCTGTGGAATAGAAGGAAGTAAACTGCCAACACAAATCTGAGACCTGGGTACCATGGTGACCAGGTACTTCCAGACCAAAGTAGACAATTAATGGAGACCATGACTTTGTAAATGATCCCCTAGGAATCTAAAAGTACAAACCTCACACTTGATCTTCCGGAACAACAACTACAACAACTCCATAAGTTTTGACCCAAGCATGTCACAAAGTTCACAAAGTTCACAAAGTGTTTCTTTTTATTCCATTTGTCTTTGTATTTTTAGAAGTGTGTTCTGCACATGTTCCTCAGAACGGTTAAGTAAGCTGTCTAAGGTCATATGGTTAGGGAATGCCAGAGCTAGAACCTGAGAAAAATAAAACTACTGGCTTAAAGAAATCGATTTTTGGGGATTGGAAGAAAACAACCAGAAAGGACTCAGTCCCTTAATTTGGTTTATTGTTAATTGCACTTTGAAGACTTTTTGTTAAGTGAATGGGTCTCCCAATTTCTGATCACCTCATGAAATATGCGAGGTCTCGTTGGGTATCACCAGCCTTTTTCTCTGTTTCTGGGATACCCTTTTCCTTCTGGCCATCAGTTGAGGGCCTACTCTGCACCAGCCACTGGACTAAGCCCGTTTGCAGCTTTTTTTCATAAACTACTCAAAAGATCATGTGCAGGAGGGCACATCACCACTATCAAACTCAGGATCCACCCCTGCTTTCTCAATATAGAAAATAATTCAACAATTCCTTGAAATGAAGGACCCACCCTAGGAAGGAGTGGAGGTGGCTTTGGCCAGCCCCTTCCGGGACGATATTCCCATCTCCTGCTCATGAGCAGAAATAACAGAAGGGCACACACATTCCTACTGACTCATGCTCTTTTCATAGAGATCTATTGCAATAAGACACGGAAAAAGATTGTCTCGCATCGTACTGTAGATCCTTATTTTATTATAACCACTTCCTTCTGAATTTGTTTCCAAATTGACCCAATACTAGGGGGCGCACCTATTAGAAACAACATATTCCTAAGTCTATAAATAGCTCAATTCAACAATAATTAACACAGTTGACCAAGTTGCTCAGTACTTATTTAAACTAAGCAGCTAAAGAAAGAGCACAAGCTAGGCTGGACAAAAATCCATTAATAGCAATAACTAAACTTCATTTAGTACACTCATTATTTCAGAATCTGAGACAAGTACTGTAAAGTGCTATAAATGCAGTTTAACCTCATGCAGTCTTCATATTAGCCCCGTTAGCTAGCTATTAATGTTATCTCTACATTTAGAGAGAGGGAGTGGAATGGTTGAATAAATCACCTGTAGTCCCATGGGGCACAAAACTTTTTCAATCCAGGAAAACAAAAAAAGCCACGCTCTGAACAATAATGTATTGCTTAGGAAAATTTCAGATTGCCACATTATTTCTTAGGTACCCTTTTGCAAGTTCCCTAATCTTAAAGTTTCAGTCTCAGAATTGTACAAACCGGTTCCTTTTAGGTCATGATTACATCCTACTTCTAGGCTGCCTGTTGGAGAGACATTCTCTATGATATTTTAGCACCTTTTGGTTCCAACAAATAGTGTAATGCTATGGGAGGGGAGTCGTGTGACTTAAAAAAAATTAAAAAAAAAACTTTAAGAAAAAAAGTTGAAAAAAAAAGCACATTGTGGGAAATTTCATTATTAGGGGAACTAGTACAGTAGAGGAAGGCTACTAGGGGGAGGGAGGAGGAGAAAGGAAGAAGAGCTGATTTGGAATGAAGTTGACCAAGTCACGTTATGCGTAAGCGTAAATGCCACAACAAACCCCACTATTATGTATAATTATAATTCACCAATAAAACTTCATTTTTTAGAAAAATTTCAAAAAATGTCAGGGCTTTAGCTCAGTGTAGAGCACTTGCCTAGTAAACATAAGCCCTGGGTTTGACACTCTGCATCAAAAAATAAATAAATAAAAATAAAAATCTTAAAAAGTGTCATGTTCCAATGTTCCTTTAAACTACACAAACATCTTTTCTACCTTTAGAGAAAACACCATTTTCATCAGATATTAAAGCTCTTTTGGGTGAAGACTCTATCCCAGTTGGCTAAGTCATTTACAAGGCATTTTTAACCTAAAATATGAAAGCAATAAAAAGTATGATACAGAATTAAAGATGAGATACTTAAAAATGACTTCTCAGTAAAATGTTCAGGAAACATAAAATTATAGGTGACTCACATTTCCACCCTATGACTAAAAAGTAGCATTGGTCCATGGCAGGCAAGTAGATACCATACAAACTTCCTGCGGCATTCAGGGGCTTCTTTGAATTTCACAAAATTCTTGCTCCTTTGAGTTAACATAAGTTTGAAAACTGGAGAGCTTTGTGGTTGTCAGAAGCTATATAGCAAACCTAAAACACAGACTTAATTTGTCTTCCAGAGGTTTTTGGTCTTTCTATGAAAATAAAACCAACCACAAAATCTTTTCAGATTCTTGCGGCTGCATGCCCTCATTAGAAACCAAAGCAAGAGTTCTCTTAGAGAATTCTACCCCGAAACTGTTGTAGTGAATGGGTGACTCTCAACCAGTCTCTATCCAGTGCCAACACAAGAAGAAAGATGCAATTTCCAGTGAACAATTTCTCTGGATGCAACCATGGGGGACCTATTTTGATGTGACTCCTCAAGGAACAGGTGCCTCCTTTCCCAGAAAGCCCAGGACAATGCTGACCCCATTCAGCCAGCACTGAGCAGCCTTCCTCCAAGATGCACTTTTATTATGCACCAGCCAGGACCTTCACAAACCTGCAATGTGGTTGTGGCCTGACTTCTGTCAATGATATATGACATCTAACATCATAGCAGTTTTATGGACTTAGATTCCAAATGTTTCCCAACCTAACCTCACATCTCATGAATTTCAGGTGGAAAAATGCTATCTATGTGCCTCCTCTGTGAGTCTCAACCTCCTTGACCCTGGGAGAATTACAGTGAACTTTGACTCTATTAAGTCTCACAGGAATTCTTGCACACCTCACTTTCCCTCTCTTCTTTGAACAGGGATAGGGTTCATTAGTTTCCCTGACAGAGCTTATGCATGTGTGACCCAGGCAAGAAGGGTCTCTTACCCTGAGAATAGAAAATTCCAGAAAAGAAACTCCAGGAGGCCTTCCCCTAGTAGGAGCAGTCATGGGACTGCTCTTCTTGGAGTTTTCATGGGCAAGTTCCACTATGTTGCCCTTCTGCCACTGTTGGATGGAATTAACTGACACTTAGTGTCCCTTTTTAACACTTTCTAGGATGTTTTCCTGCACCTCAGAATGTGAGAGTCTACAAACTACATTTCCCAGATTCCCTTTCAGCAGAACATCCTGAGGATATTAACTATCTTTGAAACTCTAAATATGGGGGTGAGATAGAGGACTAAGTGATGAACTTTGGTTTTTATCTGCTGGCAACCAGGTCTCGGGAGTCTGAGCGTTTTCTGCTGTGGTCATGAGCCAAAGACCCATCTCCAGCTTCCTTAGTGGCAGCCACAGGAGAGGCGGGAATACAGTTCTACTTTGGAGTGTCCTTCATCAGCCAGCATGGTCTGTTCCAGAATCCTACAGGCTGTGGTGATCACCAGACTCCCAGCTGCTGTTGACAGGGACCTTACTCTGGGATTTATCTTCAGGGTTCTGGGCTGGTGTCTGCTTCTTTAGAACTTCCAATAATTGCTTGAGTATCCCATTCTCTAAAATACAGTCATTCCTGTTCAAAATACTTAACATTAATTCTGTGTTCTGCTTTGAACCCTGGGTAGGAAAGAACATGACAACAAAATTCCACAGCTGTCTCATTTGATTGACTGTCTCGTATATCAGTCATGGTAGCACCAAGCTTGGATACATTGCCTACTGTTCACATCAGCAGAGTTGGGTAGTTACCATGGTTGCCAAACATTGAAATCCCAGGAACCACCTTGGAAAATGATCACCAGTCGATGATAATAAAGTTGGCTTTACTGAGCATTGTTTTGAATACTCAATAATACATTTCAAGGGGAAAAAAGAGTCAATGCCTTTGCCATCATCAGAAATACACTTATACTTTTGGCAAAGAATCTATATGGGCTTCATTTAGCAGCCACTTGACCGAGATATTTAGAGGGTCCCAAAACAATTTTGAGCTAATCAAATTGTGAGAAATTTTTTTCTTTCTTTTTTTTTTGAGGGAGAAATAAAAAGACATAAGGAATAAGTTAGTTATTTTTGAATTTTTGAAAAGGTAACTTGAGTTTTTGAAAATCAGACATACAAAAAGCTAAGTGCTTCAATAATTATCCTGAAAGCTAGTAAAAATAATGTTATGCCAAAGCCCTAAAAAGACAATATATGCCCTAGGGAGAAAAGCAAAAGGCTAATATGCTTCCTACAGATGGGTCATTATAATGAGAAATAGTAGGTACTGCCCACATTTCTCCAGAATAAGAAACTAAATTCATTAAGGCAAAATGCTGCCTAAAAGGAACAAGAGAATGCAGAGAAAGCTTCATTATTTAGAATTTATTTATAGGACACAGACTTTATTTCATCTTTATAATACCAAAGCCTATCATTATACCGGATGGAAAATAAATATTGATAAGGGAAAAATAGTGGGAGTCAATAAGGGAAGGAGTTATAAAGACCTTACTTTGATATTTATATTCACACAAACTCCAAAGTATGATGGAAGTTTCTTAAGAACTAAACATAAACAGAATAATTTAAATACATACTTTAAAAACATAAGGAACGCCAAGTTTAGAAAAGAGATATGAAATCAGGCCAATTCGCTGGAAACCAATTAAGAAACAAAGGAGGAGAAGCCCACATCATGGAATAAAATTGGCTACCAAGTACTAGAAGCAACAAACTAAAATTGGAGTGCTACTTGAAAAAAGGATGCAAGAATCCTAAAAATTCCAAAACTTGGATGAGCTAAGACACCACATACATTCAAATGAAATTGATCCACATTGAAAAAAAAAAGGGCAATGTTGAAATTTAGTTACTGAACATAGACTCTGCCTTTCCATATATGGTGTCTATTCATAAGAGGTCTAAATTGCCTCTTATTACTTTCAACAGTCAATAAATTAAATATTCCTTAAAATGATACTCTAGAAAACAAAATAAGCCAAGTTCTGATTCTAAAATACCTTCTTTTTTCCTCCATTTTTATTTTTTACATTTTTTGTTTAGTTTTTTAAAATTTTTATTAAGGAATTTAGTTGTTGTACAATCATAAATGTGTATAAAGTATCGATATGATATGCATTTAATCCTAAACCATAGTTACCCCCATATTGCCCATACCCCAGTCTCCTGATTCTTCTATACTTATTAAGAGGAATAGCATCTGCCCACTGCCTTCCATTCTCTGCTACAGCCACTCTGGCTTCTTTCTGGATTCTCAAAGTGGGCTTCCTAGCTCCCACCTAGAGACTTCCTATTAATGGTTTCCTCCTCTCCAGCTGGCCTTCACAAAATCTTCCTACTCGTCACTCTCCTCAGAGAAACCTGCCTTACTCTGCAATCATTTCCATAATTTAACATGGATTATGGGGATCCTGAGAGTAACTACACGTCCTTCCCTGTATCTGCAAGGCTGAGTAGAATGCCATTGTCCCCCTTCCTCTATGATTTCCCTTTCCACGGTTTCAATTCCTCGTGTTCAAAGAGATCTGAAAATACAGCCAACCATACAATAAGACATTGAGAGACCACACTCACATAACTTTTATTATGGTGTGTTATAGTAGTTGTTCTATTTTATTATTAGTTATTAGAGTGCATTATTATAGTTGTTTCATTTTATAACTCTTGTTGATCTCTTACTGTACCTAATTTATACATTAAACAATATAGTTCAGTACTATCCTCAATTTCAGGCATCCAGACGGATGTATCCCCTGAAGATAAGGGGGGATGGCTGTATCTGGTTCCCAGCAGCCTCTCAATAAATATTTGTTAAGGGAGAGGATGAATGAATGAAGGGACAAGAAACTTATTGGGGAATGGGAAGATGGGGGGAACTACAGGATAAAGCAGGGTCTTCGCATAGGACTTTGTCTAGACTGGAGAGGTGTGCGGTACTATCTCAGGAAAATCAGAGCAGGTTCTCAACATGTTTACCAATTTGGCAGTTTGGACTAGAGCCCTCTCTAGTTGCCCCACTCTCATTGTAGCCCTAACCAAAATTGAATTAGCCTCCCAAAGTCTTAAATAAATCTAATTACACCCCTAAAAACAGAAAATATGCAAAGAATTGTAGGGAAATTAGTTTTGTAAGATTTTATGCTCAGAGAACCTTAAATGGGTCTAATTATATAAAATATATCAAGACTCAAAATTCACTGCTGGATCTCACTTTAAGGTAGGGCTGATCCAGGAGTTGGAACACTTCTAATGATGGGCGATTGTCATACAAGCTAGAATTGTGATGTGCAAGTGATTCCTTGTCCCTGGCTATCCTCCTTAGGCTGTGTGGATGGTTTAAATGTGGTGTTTTATAAAACTATTTCACATTTCAGATATAAGGCATGATATTTTCATCTGGTCCCCCCTTGCCCAAAAGAAAAAGAGGAAACATAAATTCTCTCAGTGCCCACAAAAATGTTTGACCGTCATTCAGCCCTGGAAGGACTTCCGAAAAGACAGATTAACTTTTAACAGAATCTGAAAGAAAAGGAATAAGCGTTCAAATTCAAAGTCAAATGCCTAGAACACTTGAAAAGAAAAAGCTAGAATAAAGAAACATGTATTTAAAGAGCTGCATGAAGGCTTAAATGGGAGCATTATAAAGGAGTAATCTCTTAAGATTATGAAATTATTTCTGGCATGGACCGCATAAGATATTCAATGAACCTGTGCTAATTTCTCTTTCATAAAAATAAAATGGCAAGATCAAGCAGACAATATTTAATTTAGAAGGGGCTGTCCATGGCTGTGCCCATCATTCATCTTTTTCAGAAGCTCTCTCTTCCAAAAACAACCAAAAGTCCTCACAGATAAAAATATGCCAATATTCCACAAATAACAGCCCACCAAAACAGACATGAAAGGTAACTGGTACCTGCCAAAAAACCTTCTCTTCTCTCACGCACAAGCTATTATCTTAACACACTTGGGTGGTAGATGCTTTTGCCTGTCCAAACAGTAAAAGCAAGTCTCTACAGAGTAGCAATCAGAGTTCAACCTGAACAGACCTGGCTCCTCAGATCACTGTATGCAAATGGAGCTGTTTGGTGACCAAGAAGCACAGCTTCTGTGCTCAGGAATCAAAGTGACAATTCTCCTGTTTGTATCGGTGCATTATCTCACATCAAATATGTTAATTGCCCCAGGACAAAGCTAAACTTTGCATTTTCTGGTCCATCCCTGGCTCTGTGTGTGTGTGTGCACATGTTTACATGGACACAGTTAGCCATACCTGAATATCAAGACAGGACCTGGACCAAGTACAGGTTTAAAAGATAAACATGCATCTTCCAACGCAAGTTTATTTGTCTTCAGGCTGGGTGCAATAATAACTATTAATACCTATGCAAACAGCTTAATACTTCCCATAAAATGCCACAATAAAGACACGATCCCGTTGGTGGCACAGCCAGGTTATTCGAGTTGTGTGTGACCTAATGGAAAAGAAGTAAGCAGATGACCTCCCAGGGACTCCTCGTGCAGGTCACACACACACATATTTTGAAAACACTTCTCCCTTTTCGGGCCCTGAATTTTTTCCCTCCTTCTGCAGCTGTCTAACTATGAAAAACCTGGAAGAGACATCAAAATGTGGTTATTTTTTACACTGAGCACATTCCATAAAACCCAAGACTTCTCTTCTGGAGTTGACACTTCTTTTCTGTTAATCATCTACCTCTCATCTTTCTCCCTTTTTCATCTCCCTAATCCATCGGCTTCAACTGTGATCACCATGGATCACATGCGAAGGCCCCAGGCCTTTTTCTCCCAACCCCCCATCGCCACTTGTATCTAAAAATGGGACCCCATGGCCTCCCTGGAGAACCAGAATGGCAGGGCCACATTCTCCCCTCTTCCTCTCCATCTCAGGCCATGTGATCCCAGCTCCTGCAGAGGGTTCATTAGCACTAGTTTGGTCTCATATTGGAACTCAAAGATGTGCATCTATTTATGAAAATGTGCAGATCATATAGCTATGTATAAAACCAGACATTTGACAAAGAATGAGTTTAGAACAGTGGCCATAAACCAAGCACAATGATCAGAAAGCTCCGTGGCTGGGTTCTGACTTTGAGTCTATTTAAAAATATATATTATTTGGGGCTGGGGAAGTGGCTCGGCGGTGACAGTACTTGCCCGGCATTCGCAAGTACATGGGTTCAAACCCCAGCACCCACGTACACAGCTAAGTATCAGAGCAACGAAAACCATGTGAAAAACAATAAAAATTGATTCTCTCTCTCTCTCTCCTTCTCTCTTGAAAAAAAAAATATATATATATATGTTTAATGTGTAACCCTGTGTTTTGAACAGAATTTATCAATATCTTTTGGGATTTTATTCTTTTGTTTTTTAAAGAGAGAGGGACAGTGAGAGAGAGAGAAAAAGAGAGAGGGAATCAATTTTGTTTAGTTTTTCACATGGCTTTCATTGCTCCGAGATTTCATTGGGTATGTGGAACTGGAGTTTGAACTCACATACTCACGCATGCCAGGCAAGCACTGTAACCATCGAGCCACCGCTCCAGCCCCTTATCTTTTTTTAAAAAATAACACTAAATTGAATAGAGTTAAATTAAAGAAATAACCGCAGCCAGTGATTGTTGTACGACACTCAGACTGTAAAAAGGTCCATCAGAAAGGAGTTCCTGGAGTGGTTCATTCCCAACCGTGAGCCCACGTTCAAGCTGAAGCCTCCCCTGTTGCCCATGTGCGGTGAGCAATGAAGCTAATCCAGTGTTGCCATCGCTGGTCTGCTGTGTGACACACATACTGACAGTTGTGTCCTGAGCAAATTTTGAGGACACTTAAAAAAGTTTCCACAGTGCTTTGAATTCCCTAGAAAAACAGGCATGGGTGTTGGAATAAGCCTCAGATGGGGTCACACGGGCCCACGGGCAGGACTGCTCTTCACGGCTTTTGTTTCACATAGCAACCTTGGCATGAAGTTGGAGGAAGCATTTTAGTTTCTTTGGGAGGGGGCACTAAATTAGGAAACAAAATATTAAATAGGTGTTAAATACTAAAAATATCTAAGCTCCAGCTGCCTCTTTCAATCCCTGCTACTGACTACATCCAGAATAATCCACCAAATGTGTCTGTGAGTCAAATTGCCATCATCCTCTAATTCTTCCGGATCCCTTCACCCCCAGGGTTTCCTGCGTGGATTTGATGTAAGCAGATCTACAAACTTCTTACCAAATGCCTTCCTGTGTACCATGCACTGTCCTACACCTGGGGGTCCCCACACACACCACCAACTCTCCTCCCAGATGCGCACAATTCACATTGTTCCCTACGCGTCACTCACACACTCACTCACACACAACACCCACTATTTGCTGTCTTCACCCCTTCCAATCTGATTATTTCCAACCTTGACCAACGAACACCCATAATCATGGCCGTGGAACACTTTGGGGAAGAAAAATCCCTCTACTCAAACATGGTTTGTGACACTATTTCGCTCTCAAGAGGACAAACAGTGGGTTAGATGAGGAGACCCAAGTTCTGCCTCATCTCTCACACTGGCTGACCCAGGACCTTACACAAGTTGGGCTTAGGTTCCTCTTCTGCTGATGGAGTACCCACACTTACCTTCCTTCCAGGTCATGTGGAAGGACTGAAGGTCAGAGTGAACAAAAGAACCTAGAACAGTGTGTAACACAACCCAAACCCTGTGTATGCCCTACCCAGGCACTCAGATGTGTTCCTGACTTTCTGAGGCAGATCTCACAGAGGGCAAGTGCTAGACTTCTTCCAGAAAGGTCCCTTGGTGCAGCTGCAAATGGGAATAATGGGTTAGGAGGACCAAGACCTCACCCGCTGAAGTGTGTGGAAGTCCTCAACAAGACCCTGATTAACTGCCCCTGTTCTGTCTGGCCGTCCCTTCAGTTCTGGAGCACAATCTTCATGGTCTTCTGTTCCTGCTGCTGCATATCCAAGATCCACTGTCCAGGGGCAGACACCATTCATTAAGGCCAACGTCCCACATCTTTATAAGTTCTCTTTTCACTAAAAGAATACAAAACCACAAGTTCAAATGAAGTTTCAGACTTTTTTTAAAAAAATTTTTTAAAGAAAGAAGGACAATGAGAGAGAGAGAAAGAGACACAGAACCAATTTTTATTGAGTTTTTCACATGGATTTTGTTGCTCTGACACTTAGTTGTGTACATGGTGCTGGGGTTTGAACCTGTATACTTGCGCCTGCTGGGCAAGCGCTATAACTGCTGAGCCACCATTCCAGCCCCTTCAAATATTTTTTTAAGAGAGAGGGAGAGCAAGGAGGAAGAGAGAGAATCAACTTTATTTAATTTTTTATCTGGTTTCCATTGCTCTGACACTTAACTGTATACATGCTACTGGGGTTTGAACCTGGATCCTCACACATGCCAGGCAAATGCAATACCGCTGAGCCACCGCTCCACCCTAAGTGTTAGACTATAAAGGACACTGGGCAAGTGAAGTCCCTAAAGTTTAAGTGGCATCTGTGTCATGGTAAATTCACCTCTAGATTTAGTTTTTCCCAGTATATGAAAAGTTCCCCAGGCACAGGTCCTGGGTCTTCTAATTGCAGGAAATGTCTCATAAGCTTCAAGGAGGTTCTGTGGTTCACAGAGAGTGGATGCTTAGGGTGAGCTATGGCTCAGTTAGCAATTCTTATCTGATCCCTTCTGTGAATTTTCTTCCTGCTCCCTCATCTAACAATGAAAGTCAAATTATTCAACAAATATCGTGAAGCACATGAGCTCAGAGTAGCGTGCCAGGTCCTGGGTTGGGGGGGGCAGGCTGGGGAGCACAGAGGGATAGTGTTATTTTGCCTGCCAAGAGGGTGGCATTGAGCAGGCCCTTAAATATAAGCATTGGAAGAGGAGCATCCCAGAAAACATGAAGCAAGGAGCATGTGCACAGGACAAGCTTGGTGGATTGCAACTAGTCGGAGGATCTGGGGTCTTGGATTATGGAAAATAAAGGGAAATGGATGGGGATTGTGTGGGGGGAGTAATTCTGTAAAGGACTTTTTTTTTTTTTTAAGAGAAAGGGACAGTGAGAGAGTCAGAGAAAGAGAGAAACAACTTTATTTAGTTTTTCACATGGCTTTTGTTGCTCCAACGCTTAGTTGAGTACGTGGTGCTGGGACTTGACCCTGGGTCCTCGTGCTCGCCAGGCAAGCGCCGAAACCCCTGAGCCACCACTCCAGTCCCTGTACAGGACCTTTTAAGGTTAATAGGCAGAGTAAGATTATCAACAAGCATATCACATAATACACAATACCCACCTGGGCCAACAGGACACCACATAATCCCACTGAATTTTAAGTGGGGGCAATAGCCAAGGTACACATGTTAATCAATGTACTGATCGATCAATCAACCAATATTTGCTGTGCTCTATGTGCAGTATAGCTTTTCCTTGCTTTCCCCTGAAAGCAGGAGAAATGAATGATATGATTTTCTACAGACCTTACAGATTAGTCAGGAGGGAAAAACTTGTTCCCCTGAACAAGCAAGAACCACTTGGTGATCATGTGTTGGCACAGAATGAAAGTGCAAAGCAATTCCATGAAGAAGGGATCCCAGCAGGTTCGCATCAAGGAGGAGAAGAACTTGAATTTGAACTGGAGGAAAGAAAGGCTTGAGGCTGTGTCCTAGAGCCAGTGATGGCTCTGGGCTCAGTCACATCAGGGTTTCCGCCCTGTCCCAGCATTTGCCGATTTGGGGTCATTAGACATGTTACTTAATGACCTGGCTCAACTACAAAATGAAACATGTGAGCTTCTTCCATTTAAAAATCCTGGAATGAGATGTTTATATAGCAAAGAGTATTCATTATGTGCTATACACATGAAAAGGACCTAAAGGGGGAAAAAACTGGGACAAAAAGCTACAAAAACATCAGAGAGATGCAGTTATTTGGATGATAATTGGCTTGTTGAGTTCCCAAGCAGCAGCAGCCTGAGTCTGGAGCTCGGATTTGGGGGAGGCCGGACAGGGGGCAGCCTCCCTGGATAGGAACAAGCCTGCTTCCCCAGAATGCACACCCCAGAAAACTGGATTAGCAAAGGGATGCGTTGCTCAGATGGCCCAAGTTGGAAAAGAACATCCCACAGATTGAAAGGGTAGTAAGTCAACTCCTCCAGGGAAGTTTCCAGTGAACTCCAGAGGAATCCTTAAGGAAGTTAGTCTAAGAAATTGTTTACTTGTGGATGCTTAAATTCCTCAGGGCAGCCAGCCTTGAGCCATCTGGGTTTCACTGAGCACCTGAAATTGGACCTTAATGGAATAAACAAAGCGGAGGAGAAGCATTTTGACCGAGAGGAGCTGCTTAGATTTGGTGAGGAGGTTCTGTGTGATATGAGCTGGACTGAATTTTATTTCAAAGAATTCAATTTGCTTTCCAGAGCAGGTGAGGGAAAGGAATGTGAAGTGGAATGATCAGATTTCATCCAAAAAGTACAGAAGTCATGGACTGAGCCATTACGTTAATCCTCATCTTCAGACAATTTTTTCTGAAAGTCAGCAGGTGGCCAGAGAGTGGGCCAAAGGTGACAACTGATGAAATCTGCTCTTTCCTTCTCCAAAGTCTGTTGCAAAATTCACTGTCCTTGCCCCATTTGTGCAAAGAAAATAGCTCTGTTGTTGTATACATAACAAGGTCCCAGGATTTCTTTCTTTCTTTTTTCATCCTTCATCTAGTTGTCTATGGATAAATTCTCCTTTCTATCCATGGGAAAGGTTTCTAATTGTCCTCAGGGTGTTCAAGACCACGGTGGTGTGTCTGGTCAACAAGGCAGCACGTGGGTGAAAGGATCTCAGGCCCTGGAAGCTACATGCTAAGCCTGATTTAGTCACTTGAACTAGTGGCTTGAACAAGATGTTCATGGTTCCTGAGCCTCAGTTTCTTATTTTGAAATTTAGACAAGCCCTAAATTACCTGAAATATCTGCCTTTCCTACTTTGAAGGTTGTCCAAAGGGACAAAATGAAGACAATGAGCACCCTCCAGATTCTTCTGTTTCTTTGTGGGACTGCAGATGTAACCCAGGAACTACTGGGTTCAGTGAACCCACTGAGCTATACGCCCAGCCCTTTTCCCTTTTTATCTAGAGACAGGGTCTCACTAAGTTGCTGAGGCTGCCCTTAAACTTGGGATCCTCTTGCCTCAGCTTCCCAAGTAGCTGGGATGACAGATGTGCCTGGTTCATCGCTAAGATTCTTAATATCCTTCATATGGAAGATCCCTGCTATTCCTTACAAATCTAAAATTCAAATGCATATGAAAGGACTTTGAGAACACCAAGAATGACTATTCCAATTACTCAACAGCCTAAGTGCCTAAATCAAGTGCCTTGAAAGGGAGCCACACACCCTGTCCCTGTCACTCTGGGAACTGGAGTCACAGAGAACAAAAAAAACCACACCTTCAGCAAAGTCACTATTCCTAGAACAGCAGTCACTATTCCTAGAACAGCAAAGAAAATAGCTCTGCCCAGGAAAATAGGGCTGCCCAGGAAAGCCACCTGAGCTTTGGCACCTCCTCATTTACATAGTCCAGACTTCAAATCCT
Source organism: Aplodontia rufa (assembly GCA_004027875.1). Lineage (NCBI taxonomy): Eukaryota > Metazoa > Chordata > Mammalia > Rodentia > Aplodontiidae > Aplodontia > Aplodontia rufa. Next base: position 19,060 of record PVKS010023282.1, read on the forward strand.
TTCATCTCTAAAATTACTCACAGAAAACTGCTTCAAAAATCAACTTTCTTTGACTGAAATTTATCCACATACGAACAGTTTTGCCAAAGAAATTGACCTTTCCTCCAGACCTTGCAAAGCATGTGACCTACAATGATCATTTTGTAACATCTGTGACAGATACCATTTATTTTTAAACTTTGGGAAGGTATTTGAAGAGCTCTTAAAAGGAAACCCAGAGAATTTTTAAAATATCAAGTTTCTCTTCTGAAAGTTCTATACAGTACAGAGACAAAAACTGACCCTGATAGGCATCTGAGCAGGGACATCTGAGACCCTCTTGACACTCAGAGCCTTACATATACTCCCACCAAAGCACCCATGACAAGGCACAGAACGGACAGATCATCCCAAAAGCCTGGGGACAGAACAGTGGGCGGATGGCAGGCAAACTAGGTCACGAAAATCAGTGTTTTCATTTCACCATTCATGGCGTTTCTTGTTCCTCATGTTCTCTTTGATACGATGTGCATGTTTTAAATTATCCATCTGTTAAATTCCTATGTGTTCCCACATCTTCGCACACAGCTCAAGGCAAAAGTCCCAGGAAGCTTGTACTGTGTGTGACCCAGAGCGGGCTGGTGACTGTACACATCTTGCCCCACTTCAGGCTATGGAGCTCAGTGGGTGACATCAGCAGCAACTTGGGTGAGCAGGGATGGATGGCCTGAGTCTCCGGTTGCTGCGATACCTACACCTCGCTCACCAGCACAGAACAGTTCTGATGACATTTCGAGGGATTTGTGCCATCAGAGTAGAAATGGGCAGAAATGAGTACAGGACAATAGCAATATTTACATATCTGATATTTTGGCTTTTCTGTTTTATCTCTCAACTCAAAATTAGAACAGTCAAAATTAAGATTAACTCTAATATATTCTAATAGTATGCAGAATATCAAAGCCCTTCCCTCCCTTCCCTCTTCTTTCTCCACTTTCCCTTCCCTCCTTCCATCTCTTCCTTCTCTTCTTTCCTTTCTTTCTCCTTTCCTCCCTCCCTTCCCTTCTCCCTCTCTTTTTTCCTCACTTCCTTTTAGTTTTTACCTTCCTTCCGTTGTTTCTTTCTTCCCTTTTCTGTTCTTCTCTTCCCATCTTTCCCCTTCTTGCCTTTCTTCTTTCCTCCACCAACTCACAAACATTAGTTGGATTCCCACCCTGCGCAAGACACTTTCCAGGTACGGGACAAAAGATCCACAGTGCCCACCTAGGGTACAGTTGTGCTGACCCTCTGTCATGATGACTGAGAAAGAAAGGCATTTGTGAAACTCCAGGAAGGGCCCCTGATCCAGACATGAGAGCCAGGTGAGCATCCTGAGAAAAGGATGCCAACCTTCAGCTCTGGAGGAGACCCTAGAGGTCAACTGGTCCCTCTCTAATTTCCCCAGAATCCTCCTAAACTCAAAAATCTTTAGGCCAGGTTCATTGTTTTTCATCTGTAATCCCAGCAGCTCTGGAGGTTGAGGCACAAGGATTGCAAGTTCAAAATCAACCGTAAGCAATTTAGCAAGATCCTGCTAGAAATTAAAAAGTTAAAAAAAAATAGGCTGTAGATGTAACTCAGTGGTTGAGCACCCTTGGGTTCAATCCTAAGCACCAAAAAAGAAAAAAGGAAAGAAAAGAAAACTTTAGACAAGGATCAGGTCTCCTGCCTGGGGTCTAAATCCCAGCCCCCTCCAAGTTGGAGGGGCTTTTCCTTACTGAATACACATTTACCCTCTTCACTGTGTCCCCAGAGCCATTAGCCCACCATGTAGGAATGATGCCTGAAATCCACTAGCTGTTAGGGCTTCTTACAAAGATCCCTGCAATAAAATGATGTCCTTCTACGTTTCTACCTTCACCTGCCTGTATGCTCATCAGTGAGATTGCAGCTTTTTCCCTTGTTAAATAAATGGGTTCTTCACATGCATTCCTCCTGTGGAATAAAAAAAATTACATATTTGCTTAGGGAGTTTCTACACTAGATAAAAAGGCTAGTGGGGAGCTTTTCTTCCATGATAGAGCTTCCCTCTCAAAGATGTTTGCAAAGTGGCATTTCCCTGCCACCAAAGTGCAGAATCTATCAAGAACCCCATGTCCACTGCAGTGGGGCTGGGCCTGAGTTTCAGAAGGCACATCTGTCCTCAATAATGGCCATCAGCAGTGGAAAACACAACCCGTGTGGCCACACGGCAGGCTCTGATGTGCTCCAGCTGTTGGAGAAATCCCAGCTGAGGGAAGCAGGAGAGGGAACACTCGGTGGACGTCCCAGGGTGGCAAGACCATGGTGGGGGCCAGGATTAGAGTGTGGTCACATTTAGAAAGCCATGCATGAGGTCATGCCCTGTCCATTATAGGGATCAGTCAGCTGCTGGAGTCAGAGGGAGCTGTTGTGAGGAAATTTTTAAATAGGATGGAATTTATTCTTACAACGCAGCCATCCACCCGGGCATTTGCTTTCTTTCCCCTGGAACTTTCTGAGCTGTCCTAGTCCCTCTGTAATGAAGCGTGTAAGGGAATGGCCCCAGGAACTCTTGTCAGGGACCCCATCACTTCCTCACCTTCCTCTAGACTTCAGTACTAAGTTGTAGTTGTTTATTTTTTCTAGTTATTGCATGATCCTAAGGTGCAAAAATATAAGTAAAATAACATTCAAAAGTCCTGAAGCTGTAGCCTCACTCCTCTTAAAAATTTGGTGAATACTTAGCTAATGTTGGCAAACAAATATAAGGGGGCAGGCAAAAATTTTAAACCTTATCCTCAAAACCACCAAAAATTAATATATTCATAGAGCTGTAAAGAAGGCAGTGAAACATAAAATCTGAATTGCAAAACACTTGAAGATCAGCAAGTTGTTACCCACAGGGAATGACTATTTATTTTTATCCCTCTGTAGAAAAGGTGATACTGTAGTCACCAAACACTTGGGAAGGCTTTTACAGACTCCTGTAATAATTAACATTACTTTTACAGGCATTGCCCTGAAGGTAACTAATGGAGAAAGCAAGTCAAAAGACAAAAGTGGAGATCATTGTATTTCTTTTGCTATTTTTTATAATAATGACAATAATAACTAACATTTCCGGAACACCAGATTATATGCCAAACATTGCTAAGCAATTTCCATGATTATCTCCTTTCATTTCTGGAAAGAGTGGGCCTTAAAGGAAATTTCTTCAGTGCCTGTGAATCAGATCTCCTGGTTTCGTAAGGGCAGGTACTAGATTTCACTCCTCTAGCTCAGTGCTGGGTACAGAGTGAGTATCCAAGCATCTCATACAACTTGGAGGTAGATTTGCTAGCTAGAAGCTGGTTAAAAACACCAATCTACTATCCTTCAGACAATGTCTTTAGACAATTAACTTATTAAATGTGCTTTTTAAAAAATACATAGTTACTATATCATCCTCTTTTATAAGATACCACTTGGTTTGGATCTTAAGTGTTCCCCAAACACCCATGCTTGCTCCCCAGGGTGGTACTACTGGGAGATAGTGGTGCCTTTACGAAGTGGGACCTTAAAGAGTATTATGGGACCCGCAGCCCTCTCCTCTTCCTCTTTCTCTTTTTACTTCCCAATCATGAGATATTTGGTTTTTCTCTACCATGTGCTCCCACCATGTTGGGCCACCTCACTACAGGCCCAAAGGCATTGGGGCCAACCTACCATGGAGTGAAATCTCAAAAGATGTGAGACCAAACAAACTTTTTCTCTTTATAAATTGATTATCCCCGGTTTTTGTTACAGTGATAGAAAGTTGAGTAATACAGATACTAAAAAAAAAAAAAAATGCTTCAAGAGAACAAAATATTTTAGGGCAAATCCTTAAGAAAGCACGGTTTTTTTCCCTAGTATTTCAATGTCTCAGGTTGAGTATTTTCATACACATAGAAGCAAGCATTCAAGCACTGAATGCTACAATTTTCTATCCCTTTTAAGTGTTAGAGATTTATAGTACCATAAAAAGAAAGACTTCTCAAGCCTATTATTTATATATGCAATGTCCTCTGAAACAATTTACTCGATCTGACAATTAAGTAGAGCAATTAGAATGAATTATGGTAGGACTGGTCTCAGTTAAGGGAAAGGTTGAATGAACTACACTGTGTGTCCATAAAAAGTCTCTACAACTTGAATGCTGATAAGAAATCTACAAATATTGGCAGCCTTCAATTTAAACAAATTGCAATCCAAAAATGCATCTGTAAATCATTGGGAATTTAGAACCCATTTTCCCATCAATGTAAGGTTGTAAATCATGGTTAGAATTAATGTGAGAAGGTAGGAAGACACTTGGCCAGAATCTTTGTCTTTGATCAGTGGCATACCTGACTGGCCACAGGTTCTCCTTGTTTGGGGTAGAAGGCAGAAGAAGGCAGCAAGGTCATGCACACCCACTTTATGAGTCACAGCTGGAGTCCCAGAGCCTAGATGGTATGTGGGCCAGCACCCAGGCTGTTTCTTTCTAGCCCTTTCCCTCAGCTTATGCACTGACCCTCTTCTTTGGCAGGACAAGGAGGGTAGGTGGTATCTGCTTGGTACCATAATGAAGGACCACAAATTGAGTGGTTTAATCAACAGACATTTATTGTCCCACTATTCTGGAGGCTGGAAGTGTCAGGTGTCACATTTGGTTCCTTCTGAGGGCTCTCTGTCTTACAGATGGCCACTTCTCACATCCTCACATGATTTTTCCTCTGTTCCTGTCTCCAAATTTCCTCTTATAAGACCAATACTCACTTTGGATCAGGGCTTACCTATATGATCAAATTTAGACTTCATTACCTGTTAAAAATCCAAATAAAGTCACATTCCAAAGTACTGGAGGTCAAAAATTTAACATATAAATTTGGGTGGAGGGGTGGGTATTATGTGCACAATCTGGTTCATAATAGAGCTCTTTTCTCCTCAGAATAGAGGAACAAAGGAAAGACATATTTGCCCCCAAGATATAGGGTAGATCTTTCATGTGCTACTTTGACCTAGGACTTCCCAGGTAAAAAGGGAGCTCCCCAAATGACAGGTAGCTCCATGCCCTTGTTGGAGAAAAAAAAAATCTAGAAAAAATAAACATCTAAAAATACACAAACTTGCATGCACCTCCCAACCCCCAATAATAGGGTGATGTCCACAGGAATATGTCACAAGGACCCTCCTACTGCTTAGCTCTTGCCATTAGCACCTCCAGCCAAGAGGCTTCTTGCTCTCAATACAGGATGTTGTGGCTGGGAGGAGGCAGGGTAGAAGCAAGTGAGGGTGAGGGGAGGGCATTGGAAACCTGGAGCTACCTGAAGAAGGTGATGTGAATCATTGACAATCACTTTCTTGCATTTGCAGTGAAAACTGCAAATGTTTATTTTACCTATAGACTCTTATTAAAAGCCTGGGTCCCAAGGAAAGGGAATCACCTTTCTAGGGAATAGAAAGTGGGGCCAAGAGGGAAAAGAGGTCTTTCTCCTTCCATGCTCTGTTCAAGATGGGTAAACCATGAGATGAATTGTGAATCTGTTAGTCTTTGTCTCCTCATCTAAATCCCTCTATCCCTGAGTCATTTCATTTCTGTTCAGATCCTCCATTGTTCCCCTTCCAAAATGAGACTTAATAATCAAAATTCCCTGTGCCTCCATGCACCCTGTTATAAGGACAGAAGTCAGAATGAGTAACCCTTCTTGTGCTGTGTGTACGTGTTACATGTTACCTGGGAGTATTTTCAATATAAAGTTCCTCTGAAAATGCACATGAATCCACACAGGAGGAAATGAGGAATGTATAGCGATGGAGTAGGGGACCATGAAATAGCATCTTTGCAGCCCTGGAGCCAAGCTGAATGCCTGTTGGTCTGAACTGAGAAGGGCCAGTGGAGTGCATTCCTGCAGCATGCCTCCCCCCACCAAACAGTTCCTGCCTTAGCCTGCTCCTTTTTCCTTTTCTGGGAGTGAAGAGTATCTGAAAACTCCAAGCAAGCCCCCTACCCAGTGGCAGTGGGCATAGACGGGAAGAATGGAGGTGTTTAGTGTAATAATTAGCACATTTGACCTCTGCTTGAGCACCAATCAGGGTTCTAGGAGCTTAATAGATAGTGCATACAACTCTTCTGGCAACCCAGCAAGATGGAAGCTGAGACACAGAGTGACTCGATTGCCTTCTCAAATGGCACAGCTATATTCAGATGCAGGCCTCCTGGCTCCTGCCTCTCAGCCACACTCTTCTGTCCCATTAGCTTACAATCAAGTTTGAAGGCTTATACAGAAATATATAGGTAGAAATGCAATTGTGTCTGTTTCAGTTTGTTTAGACCAAAGTTAGAATTGAATGAATTGATCGATCAGTGATTATTGAAAAGTAGCCACATGGAGGATGCTGTGCCCTGTGTTGTGTGGGTAAACAAGACATCTGACACATGGGCTTTGTGTTCCTCAGGGCCCCCACCCCAGCCTCCAATTCACCAACACTGCTCTTATGTAAGCCATTGCTGGCCCATGTGGCACATCCTGGCAACTAGAATAAAGCTTCCTCTTGGGCAAATATGAGGACTGAGAGCTTTGCAAGCAGAGAACAGGTGGAGTTGAAGCCAGTGCCCCCTCAGCCAGCTGTCTTTGTGCCATTCATAGCTAAACCTTCACCTCCCACATCTCTGCATCCACCCACCCGGAGCCCCTCTAAATTTCACCTTGTTCTTTTCCCATGGCCTAGGGGTAGTTCTATAACATTATAGTTTTCTCTACCTAACATTCCCCACATTCATCTCCTAAGACTCCCTTTGCCTACAAATACTGTCCCAGGAGCTCCTGTTTTTTATTTCTATTTCTTTTTTATTAGATGGATATGGAGTTACAATTGAGGGGGAAACATTGTCAAACATTCAAGAACATATGTATATATACTTACTTCTCCAAGGCTAATGCCATGTCATGGGTGCCCAGCTTGGGTTGCTGTTTCCCCCAGAAGACCCTCTGAGTTGAATGGATATCTCATGGAGATCAGAGATCTCCTTCTGAGATGATTCCCCCATATTCCCATCCTCCAGTTTTCTAATATCCTTCCTAAGCCCTCCCCCCACCCTGTCCCCCACCCTACACCTCCAGGTATCCTAGGGAGTCATCACCCTGTTGCATTAAGAATCATACAATTTGAGGTTTTTATTAGCTTAGCCATCTAACATATTGCTTTCCGATGTATTCTAGCTTCCACAGATGAGAGAAACCATTCGGCTCTTGAGTCTCTGAGATTGGGATACTTCACTTAGCATAATTCTTTCCATCTCCATCCATTTGATATCAAATGCCATAATATCGTCTTCTCTAATGGCCCAGTAGTATTCCATTGTATATATGGACCAATGTTTTTGTATCCACTCGTCAAGTGAGGGGCATCTGGGTTGGTTCCCAGGAGCTCCTTGCGGACATTCATGATCTGACCCAGGACTCAGTAGGACAGCTCTGAAGTCTGCGGCTCAGACCCAGGTCCAGGTCCAGGGTCCCCAAAGCTGGCTGTCCTAGAGGGAAGGCTCAGAACTCTAGAGTGCTCAGGTGTCTGTCCTTCCTTCCTTCCTTTTCTTCCTTTCTTCCCTCCCTCTCTCAACTCCTTCCAAAATTAAACACTGAATGCCTACTGTATGCACTGCATATGCTAAAGCCATGCTGTGCCACACATGGAAGCCAGGTAGGCCCTTTCTCTCTCTTTGGGTCCTATTTGGTCACCCCTGAGGCCTCCTGCACCCTCAGAACTCCAGACTACCACTCCTCCAACTCATTCATTGAAGCCCCACTCTCCAGCATGAGGCCCACACACTCACATTCCTGGTGCAGGGCCAGGGGACCAGTCTCCAGGACAAACATCCCCGGTTGATCTCACCACACCATGTTCTGCCAGTCCTTTTTCATAAATAAAGACGGCGCAAAACCACACTGAAACCGAGCTTGCCTCAGATAGTTCGTCAGATGCCCAGACACTTCTGTAAGCCCAGCTTCAGCTCAATCTGGGGCCTCCACCACACTCACAATGTTAAATAATGAGATCAGAAGTAAATATTAGGTCTACATACCAACAGAGAGGTTACGAGCAGTACAGGATGGGGACCAACTGCAAGATTGCATGGTAACGTTGCAGCCAAGGTCTTTGGGCTCTTCATCTCCTAGATGATGTTCAGGAAGTAATAAGAAGAAAATGGCCAGATGTATCCCCAGAGTTTGGCTTTGCACAACACAAGAATAAATCTTTCCGCCACTGCATTTCCAATTGTGAAGACTGGTTATGGAAGAAGACATCTCAGAATGTGATTCCATCAAAGGCAACATTGCCATTCCAAAATTTCTACATATATTTTATCTTACAAAAGAGTGGAAACTGAAGTCACAGTCTAAAGAAAGAAAGGGAAGCCTGATGGATGGAAAAAATGCTACGGTGTAAGGGGTGATGCTATTGGGAATAAAAAATAGCCTTAAATGTCCCTCCACCACTTCAGACATTCAGAACATGTTTCCTGCCCATGATGGCACTGTGGGGTGGCACCGTGGGGAAAGAGAGGTGACCAGAGGGAACCAAGCAGAGCTCAAAAAGGAGAGCATCCTAAAGATCCAAGAGTCGCATTAGGAAAACAATCAGCAGGACATAGGCTCCAAAGGGGCATTGAGAGGACGTGGGAGCAGTAATTGCTTTCTATCTCCTGAGAACAAGCAGGGAAGGGGACCTGGCGTGCCACTAACCCAGAGACAGCTACTGGAGAAGTGAAATGCTACACTCCACTGTCAGCTATGGGATACACAGGGTGAGTGTCCCTAAAGTTTGAAATCTAAAATACTCCATAATTCAAAACTTCGTGTTGACGTATCACAAGTGCAAAATTGCACCTCATGAAACTGAGTTTCATGACAGTGGGGCTGCAAAGTTACCAAGCAGTCTTGAAACTGGTCCCCATCTTGGGCTGCTTGTAGCATCTCTACTGCTATGCAAAACATATTTAAAGTATATAAGTCAGGTGCGGTGACACACACCTTTAAACCAAGTTATGTGGGAGGTTGAGGCAAGAGGATCACAAGTTCAAGTCCAAGCTGGGCAACTTAGCAAGAGGCTATCTCAAAATAACTTTTTTGTTAAAGTGTTGGGGATGTTGCTCAGTGGTGGAGCATTTGTTTAGTATGTGCAAGGCCCTAGGTTCGATCCCTAGCACCACAATAAATAAGTAAAAAATAAAACATTTAGGCATGATATTTTATGTTTCTTATGTGTTGACTCGGGCTCCATCCCCAACATATCACACTTTGCATATGTAAACATTCCAAAACCTAAAAATATCCAAAATATGAAGCTCCTCTGGTCCCAGGCATTCAGGAGAAGGGATGCTCAACCAATAGTACCTAGGTAATTGTGGGAGAATTCCAAAGCCTCTTGAAGCCTCTATCTTCTAAGCTATAAAATGGGAATCCTTTTCAATGTTTTAAAGATGCTGTATGCAAAGATTTTAATACAGAGTTTGGTCAATGCTAGCTCATTACTACAAACAATTATTTACATTCACATGCTTAGCTGGAAGGTGATTTTTTATATGTATTTTTCTCCACTTGGTCAATGCTCCATCAGTTCATCACTGTGTGTATGTGTGTTTTTTTTTTAAGAGGGGACAGAGAGAGAGAGAGAGAGAGAGAGAGAGAAGCAATTTTTATTTAGTTTTTCATGTGACTTTCATTCCTCGGACACTTCATTATGTATGTGGGTGCTGGGGTTTGAACTCGCATCCTCCTGCACGCCAGGCAAGCGCCATAATCACTGAGCCACTGCTCCAGCCCCCACTGTGTTGTTTTTAAATGAGCTATAATAATCAAATACAGTCATGAAAAGAACAAAAGTTGTCCCTTCCGGTTGGTCTACAGGCCTGTGTGGGCCTGGAAAGGCTTGACTCTCGTGATTCCTCAGAGCTAAGAGTTTGGACCCCTTCTAGGAGGAAGGTCTCAGTTCCTAGTTGTTAGGGGAGGTGACACATTTGGGTGACAACTAAGAAAACCCCCTCTCACTCTTCCTCTACCAGTGGAGCCTCCTCCCACTCCCAAGACTCGCTTGACTTGCCCTTCTCCACTTTTGCAGGGCGAAGTCGTGTGACCGACCTGGCCTGGACGATGTCTTCCCAGGTGAAGTTCTGAGAACGATTTTTCTTCTTGATTAAAAAGTAAGAGTCAGCTGGGAGCAGTGGCACAGGCCTGTAATCACAGCTACCCCAGAGACTGACCAATAGCAAGTGTGAGGCCAGCCTGGGCATCCACACAAGATCCTGTCTCCAAATAAAAATTAAAATAGGCTTGGGATGTAGCTCAGTGGTAGAGTGCCTCTTGGCTCAAGTCCCATCACTGGAAGAAAAAAAAATGAGATTTTCCTGGCATGTGTGTGGTTCAGGATTCAAATCCCAGCATAAAAACAAAACAAAACATAAAACAAGTGCAAGACACATGAGAACTATGCTTTTTTAATTTAATTTAATTTAATTTTTTGGTACTGGGGATTGAACCCAGGGATGATTAACCACTGAGCAACATCTCCAGCCTTTTTCATTTTTGTCTCAAGACAGTCTTGTTAAATTGCCGAGGCTGACTTCTAACTTGTGATCCTCCTGCCTCAGCCTCCCGAGCCCCTGGGATTACAGACATGTGCTACTGTACTTAGCTGAGAAGTATGCTCTTTGCCAGCTGTGCTTTCTGCTTCTCAACACTGTCATATGAAGAAATGATGTTTGACATTGTCACGAGGATCAAAGAGGTAACAGCCCAGAGCCCAGACATTGTTGAAGAGCTGAGCTAAACAAACCCTGGCAAACGCTCGTCTCTGGAGCACTTGGTAAGGGAGATCAATAAACCCTAGATGGGCAAGCCTCTTTCAGCTGGATATACTCTCAATTGCGGTCTCAGATATTCTATTACTATTTGCAAATCAGACACCCAGGATTCTCGCGACTCCATTAAGAGCTTGATGTGGCTTTACTGTTTACTGACTACATGACCTTAGAAGGTCTACGGAATCACTCTGACTCTCTGTTTCTTTTTCTGTTAGATGAGAATAATGATAAGACCTACCTGGAAGGGTTGCAAATATAAAAGCACAAATATTGCTCACCAAATTCTACTCATACATTAAGTCTGCAATATGTAGATCCTTTGTGCTCAACTGGATATTATCCACATGGATATTATCCACTGCAGAGCAAGCTGGAGCAGAATTCTATCAGCCCTAAAAGAAAGGCCCTAAACAGAGGAGGGAAGAACTTGAATTCTCTGATTTTGAATATGAATGCAAAACTTCATAGGATAACGTGTCTGTGTCTGCCCAGGAGAATAGTTGAGGACAAAGGTGATCAGCCTCCCTGACAGGAAGTAGGGACCAAAAACCTAGCTGAGAGTGGGGGTCATGTCCTTATGGCCAAAGACAGAGATGAATGATGAAGCCAGCTTCAGTTGCCCTTCTCAGGTAATGAGTAGCTCTTTGGTCTATTCTCAGATAACCATGGAACATTAGCGCTAGATGAATTAGTCACTAAGTCAACTATAAAATGAGTGGGCATGGCTTTTGGTTTTGGTTTCGGTTTATTATTTCATTAATATTCATTAAACTCACCTGGTGCAGTGGGCTCAGGTCATAATTCCAGCAACTCAGGAGGCTGAGGTAGGAGGATCATAAGTTCAAGGCCAGCCTCAGCAAGACTTTATTTCAAAATAATTTTAAAGTGGGAGGGAGTTGAGGAAGGGCAGGGATACAAGGTGATAGCTCAGTCATTAAGCACCCCTGGATTCAATCCCTAGTTCTACAAAAACAATATATAAATAAAAGTAAAAATTCACTAAACTCTAAGAAACAGGCTTGGGTTATACAATCTTATTTTCCTCTAAAAGGCAATCGAAGTATAGTTTAAAAGAATTCAAAATACTTTGAAATCATCTTTCAACAAGCCATAAAATTTCTCTAGAAATTTAATATGCATGTAACGAATGCACTAAAAAGAATAATTAATACATTTTGAATGAAATAAAACAGGCCAGCATTGGAATCAAGAGGAGAGTCAGAATTTCCTCCAAAACAGTAAAATCCCAGTTCTCTTCCCACATAGGAGTCTCCAGGAATAGACATTTCAGATACAGAGAAAAAGAATTCAGTCTCCCTTCTCCTCCCTCTTTCTCACTGCCTGACTTACCTCCAGGCCAAGGGGAATGTACTTTCCTGCCTCACTGACTTCTGGGAGAAGTCCTGAGAACCACAGTGCTGGTCAGGTCCATCAGTGCGTGGACATTCTAGAAGGCATTGACACACACCTCCACCCTGCAGGCCTCTCCATGCAAGCGAGATGTGGCGCCCATGATTTGGATGGAGTTCTGGCCTGTGGAACACATCCTACTCTTTCACCATAAACATTTCTTTTCTGTAACTAGCAGGAGCATACTCTAAAATAACAATAAGAAGTATAAACTAGGGGCTGGAGCGGTGGCTCAGTGGTTAAGGCACTTGCCCAGCATGTACAAGTACACAGGTTCAAACCCCAGCACCCACGTACACAACTGAGTGTCAGAGCAATGAAAGCCAAGTGAAAAATTCAATAAAAATTGATTCTCTCTCTCTCTCTCACTGTCCTTCTCTCAAAAAATTTTTTAAAAAAATAAGTAAATAAGTAAGACAGTAAGCCATTTGTCATCATTGCCAAATATTATGTTCTGTACGTAATTGTACCGCTGCTCTTTTATAGAACCTTAGGTACAGTAGTAGTAGTTTGCACCAGCACCACACAAATACATTAGCCATACTTTGTGCTGTGACATTGCTAGACAGTAGGGATTTTTCAGCTCCCATATACCCTCATTGGATCTGCATTGGATCTATGGTTCATTTCACTATACATGAGTGTATTTGAGGCAATCCTGGTTGGAGTACTGTAAAGTCAGTCAGTCAAGGATACTCACAGGAAAAGAACACTCACCCTTAGAATTCTGCACCATCATCTGCTGTCAGAGCTGACTTTGGTCACTGTACTTACTCCTTTATAGCATAATGTCCACCAGGCCATGTCTCAAACAGGACATATATAATAATAACACTTCCTGTGTGAGATATATAACACTTCCTGTGTGAGATAAATATCACACACAGGAAATATTATTATATCATAACTCACTCACAAAAATTACTGAACACATTCTATGTTCTGGGCATTTTGTCCTTACAAAACGTCTAAGTGGGTAGGTAGACTGGTTGCCATCTCAAACAAAAACTGAGAACTTATGAAGATCAAGAAGGAGGTCAATTCTCACAATTTAAATTCGGAAAAGTTGTAATGATGTACAAGCTAAGGCATTTGTAGAGATGTTTTCGGAAGGAGGGAGGGGGAGAGATAAGGGTGGGTAATTGGGAGGGTTCTTGGGAGGTAAATCTAATATTCAGAACTTATATATATATATTATGTTTTTCGTTAGAAGCATGCTTGATTGTTGAACAAATAAATTTCTTAACAAAA